>PVJH01020027.1:0-41522 GCA_004026705.1 Nesogale talazaci | reverse complement strand
AGTTTTAGCATCAATGAGGTCAGACCAGTGTAGGGTGGACTCGGACTATGATTTGGTGCTATGGAAAGACCAGACAAGGAGACACACACAGGGCGGGAGGGAGGCAGACTCCAAGGAATCCCACTGCCCCAGAGGTCCCTGGCAGAGTCCCAGAACCGAGAGCAGCTCACAGAAGGAAGAGGCCTAAGGGGCCCTGGTGGTGCCTCGGTTGAGTGCTCATCACCGACAGAAAGATCTGTGACTCACAGCCAGCATGGGAGAGCAGTGAGGCGGCCTGCTTCCTCAAAGGTGGGCAGCTGTGCTCCGTTGGACAGCCCCTCAAGGAGACGGGCGGACACAGTGACAGTAGCGTTGGGCTGAAGCACAGGAACACATGTGAGGATGGTCCGGGACTGGGCTGAGTTTGGTTCCGGTGTGCATAGGGCCGGCTCTGGGTCAGAACTGAGTCAATGGCACCTCTTGGCGTGGGTTGGAATCCCCCTGAGGGCTACTGGTTTGCTTCTGGCTTGGCCCCGTGCCTGTCTGGGGAGTGTGGCCACTGTTCACTCATTCCTGGAGGGACTGGGCTGTGGCTGAATGATCCAGGCTAAGTCGGAGCCCAGGAGGGGCTTCCCCAAGGGGTGAGGGGGTGGCGATGGGCAGAGAGCCGCTCCATGTGTTCTGTTCTCGAAGGCCCTGCAGTGTCTTTTCTTTTTTTTTTTTTTTTGGCGGGGTGGGGGGGGGAGCATCCCTCTGGTGGGAGTGGGAGGCCCAGCCTTGCTCCTGGAGAGCTGCTGTTGGATTTGAACCGCCAAGCCATTGAACTGCAGTCCAGCACTCAACCACTATGCCACAGGGGCTCAGCCCCCTGCAGTGTCTAAGAGAGGGAGATCATAGGGGAGCAAAGATTCCATGCCTGGTCTTAGGAGACCACATCCCCTTCCCCTACCTCCTTCTGCCAGCCTCCACTGTTGCTTCAGTGCCCCCTGTTGGCAGCCATCCACTGGCCTGAGCTCCCCATTATACAGCACCCTGCCCACTCTGATCTGGGTCCTACAATAGGGGCTGCCATCTGTGTGGCTTCCCCTCCGAGAGACCCCGGTGGCGTCACAGAAAAGATGGCCTACTTCACATCGGATACCAGCAGGGTTGACATCAGCACCCAGGTGACCCTGAGCAAGACACAAACTTCCCTGAGGGAATAACAGGCACGTTGTCATCTTCCAGGGATTGTGTGAGGGTTGCGTGGTTGGTGCCTGGGGTCACCTGCCACTCGGGGTGATCTTACATGTGACGGGAGAAAACACTGCGTGGTCTCCTACACAAACTTCATCACGATGTCCGAGTTCACCTCTCCGAGGCGCTTGTTGGCTCATTTTCACAATTAGATTGCCAGGCCTTTCTTCCTGGCCTGGGGGTGGGGGAGGGGGGGTGGCGGGGGAGGGGGCATGGCTCATACAGCTCCTATCACAATCCATGCCTGCATCCATGATGTCAAGCACATTTGCACATCTGTGGGCATCGTCCTTCTCAAAACATTTTCCTGCTACTGGTGCCCTGGGTATCAGCTCCTCAATCCTGTCCCCTCCTTCCCTCCCTCCATCACGAACCCTTGATCATCTATAAATTGGCATTATTTTTTTTTCACGTCTTCACTGACCGCTGCCGAGACGATAGCTCTTGACGGGAGTGAGAGCCCCGTCTTCCTCCCGAGGAATGGGGGACAGTCTCAAACCGCTGGCCGCAGAGCTAGCAGTCCACAGCAGCAACACCGGGGCTCCTTCCCCGATCACGGCAACACACAAACTACGGTAGCGCCACAAACGGACGGACAGCGGGCTGCTCCCTGCGTGACTGCAGATGGCCACTGGACACCTGATCTGAAGGGGTGGCTCTGTCCACTGGAAAATTCCAAGATCTGAGAGCCCGCACTCTGTCCTAAGGCTCCCTCCGTCTCTAAATTAAGAATTAACTCCGAGGTAATTGCTTAAATCACGTTGATGAAAATCAATATGGAGTAAATTAAATGGAAAACTAACTTTATCCCGGACGTGTTTCTTGTTGCTCTCCACATAATGCCATGACAAAGCAGCTGCTCTCCCTTCCGGGCTTAGAGGTTGTGTTGTGTGACATTGCGAAAGATTTCATTATAGGGCCCATTTGTCAACAAGATTAGGGAAATTGGGGAGCAGGAATTCGTTTTCTAGAGCTCTGGAAATTCCATCTATGTGACCCTCAGGCCTGTGTGTGGTGTTTTTTCACACTGTGTCCAGCCGTTTTTCCCTCCCCTCCCCCAGCCCCACAAAACCCCCAAGTATGATCAAACCTGATGTGGAAGGGACTGTGGGGACAGGAGGCCAGTGAGAGATCCCCCACCTCAGCCCCTGATAGGGAAGCCCCGTCAGTCCCGCTCAGTCAAGGCTGGTGGGAGAAAGACTTGTTTTCCTCGAACTGTGTTTCCAAGGACACAGCATCCGGTCCTCCGGATCTGAAGGGAAGAGACAGTTCCAGGGTGGCGGGGTTTTTTTGGTTGTTGTTGTTGGTCGTTCTTTTTTTCCATTTCATAATTTAGAATGTGTTTGGTTTTCATTTGCAGCGCAGCCTGCCTGCCCATCCTCCCACAACTCTGAAAAGCTCTCTCATAATGAGCAGGAATAAATCAAGCCTCTTGGCTCCAGCTGCCACTCTGGGGAGGACTTGGGGGTGTTAGGAGAGCCAGAGGATTCTATCGCTTGGGGAGTTGGGGGTGGGGGGGTGGGTGTCTCTGCTTGTGAAGAGACAGAGCAGCACCACTCAGAGAGGACTTTTGAAAAAGTCATATTCCTGAGCTGGTGTTCATGATAGAGGCCTGCATGGGAGTGTTTTGCAAAAGTCCCTTGGCAGCAGACACTCAAGTCTTAGCAACAGATTGATCTGTGTCCCTCAAAGGTACAAGTCCTAACCCCTGTACAGTGCATGTGACCTCCCTTGTCATTAAGGATTTTCTTTGAAGATGCGATGCGTTCCCATGGTCCTGCCTTAGTAGAGTCGTCCCTGATCCCATCTCAGGGACACCTCATAAAACAGATACGGAGACAGTCCGCAGGTGGATCTAGAAGCACACCGTCGGGGTGGTGACACCAGCTGCGTTCAACCCGCGAGCAGCACAGAAACTTCCGCGGGGAAGGAATTACAACGAAGGCTACAAAACAGGGTGTGTGGACATGGGATGGAAACCTCAATTTGTTCTGTAGACGCTCACCCAAGCCACTAGTAAAAAAAAAAAATGAAATAAATAAAAGCCCAAGACATGTGTAGAAATTGCCAAGCGCCTAGAAGCTGGATGGCACAGGGACCTCCCCCGAAGGTGGACAAAGGAAGCGTGATTCTGCCAGTGCCATGAACAGAAGCTCCCAGTCAATAGATCTCTGTCCCTCACATCCTTCCACCTTGTGGCATTCTGTTATAGCAGCCCCGAGACCCTGAGACTACAGCATCCACAGCTGGGGGTGGGCGGGAGGGGGCGGAGGAGAGGAGGAAGGCAGAGAGATCTCCAGGACCAGATGGAATTCGTGGCAGTACCCAGATGAACACCTTTGGCAGAGAGAGTCAGAGTGGAGGTTCTCACCCTGCCCCTTAGCCACTGTGTGACCCTGGGCAAGTTAAATAACATCCCTGTGGTCCATGCCCTTCCCTGCGACACGGGGATTGTAGACCCTGTCCCCTTGCTGGCTTCTGGTCATCATGCATATAAGTCCCAACCCCCGAACCTTCCCATGTGACGTCTCTGGAAATAAGCTCTTGGCCGCTAGAATGAAGTCAAGTTCATGAGAGTGGACCCTCATCTAAAATGACTCTTGTCCTTATAAGAAAAGGAGAAGAAACGGGTGAGCAGGCAGAGAGAAGATGGTCACATGAAGACTCAGAGAGCAACAGGGCCACCAGCCAAGAAATGCTGGTGGGGGGGTACACCAGAAGTTGGAGGAGCTAAGGAGGGGGTGTCCTTCAGAGACAACGTGGCCCTGCTGACATCTTGACCTCCAATGTTGGCCTCCAGAGCTGGGAGAGACCACGTTCCTACGGGGAGCCATGCAACTGAGGGCTATGTGCTATGGTGGCCAGAGAAAACTAATGCATGGGGCTTTGCACGAGCCAGTGCCTGGAGGAATCTCTTGCATGTTCGATGAAATGCTCTTGGGGCCAGGGTGAGGGTCCCGTTTCTTCTCCCCCTCTTGGCTCCCCTGCAAGGACACAGCAAGAGACCATCAGTAGCCCCCCACCCCACCCAGCCACCGAGGAGAAAGTGGCCACAGATGGCATCTCTTGGACTCTAACTGACCTCATTAGGGTCCTGTGTTAAATGTCACATACCTGTGAGGGCTGAGATCATTATGGTTTATTGTGCCCACCTGGCCGATAAGCCCATGTAGAGTTCATTGAAGGGCAGAAAGAACAAGGGCTCGGTGAGCCTGGCCTTTCTGGTTCTCGGGTCTCTTGCTCTCTGATGGTCGGAACAGGGTGCAGCTGCCTTAGTCAGTTCCCTGCTTCAGCTGGCAAGGCTCACTTCCTGGGAGACATCTCTGAGGAGAAGCCACCTGGACCTGCCCTGGCAGGCAGCCCTGGGTGCTGGAGCAGCCATGGGGAGACCCCTGCCAGCGCTGAGATGCTGACCTGCTCACAGACCTGGCTTTCCTCCTGCAGTCGGCATCACTGTGTGTACTTTGTGAGATGGGGCACTTTGTGGATTGGTGTCGGACATATGGGCTAATGTTGGACTTGTGGGCTTGGACAGCACTGGGTTGGGATGCTTTTTTTAATGTACACTTATCCTTTATATAAAACTCCCTTAGGAGTTTCTGCAGATTTGTTTCCCTGGTTGACCCAGACTCACACAAGGGCTTGGGCGCACCTGCCCCAAGCCAGGGTCTGTTCAGTCTCTTCATACGCCTAGGAACGCTGGACTGCGAACAAAGAAGACGGAAGAAGAATCGATGTTTTGAATTATGATGCTAGAGACGAAAACTGACCGTGCCCCAGACTTCCAGGGGAACAAACAGATTCACCTAGGAAGACAGACGGACAGCCAGGCTGTTCATTAGAAGTGCAAACTGTGAGACTTCTGTCTGACTTTGGACGGGTTACTGGGAGGGACCCGCTCCTAGAGGAGGATGTCCTGCTTGGTAACATGGAGGGTCATCAACAAAGAGGAAGGCCCTCAGGAGATGGACGGACACAGAGGCATCGACCGTGCCGGACTCACAAGGATGACGACTGTGTGCAGAGGGCTGCTGGGAGTTCATGACCTTTAAGGCACACAGTGACAACAGGAAAAGAAACCGGAGGCCAACCCCTGCACTCCCCATCCCCCGCACCCCCCAGTTAGGAGAGTCAGGGTCGGGGGAGGGATTGAAATCACGGAAGGAAAGGGCAAAGCCTTCCGAGGCTCCCACAGGAACCAGCTGGGACCGCATTGCTTCTCTAATGCGGCTGAAACAGAAAGACCACAAGCGGATGGATGCCTCCCATGAATCAATTCTCTCACCGTTTAAAAGGCTAAACCAGGGTGCAGCCTAGCACCGACGGAACACACAACCTTCCTCCAGTTCTTTAATGCTTCCTCTTCCCCCCCTCCCCCCGCCCACTAGCATGACCCCAGTTCTACCTTACAACTCCAGCAGACCAGAGCATGAACACTGGTACAGAGATCAGCTCTCGGCACAGAGGATCCAGGCCCCTCGGGAACAGTAATGGGAGTAGCGATACCATGAGGGTAGGGGAAAAGTGGGCAGAGAAAGGGAGAACCGATCGCAATGATCTACGTCTAAACCAGCCCTATACCTCCAGCGCCCGCCGTGGCATGGGTGAAGGGTGACAGCAGACGGTGTACGATATGAAAATACGAATCATTTATCAAGGGTTCTTGGAGTGGGGAGGATGGGGCAGGGCTATGGAGCTGACAGCAAGGGCTCAAGTAGAAAGAAAATGTTTTGAAAAGGATGGTGGTAACCTAGGAACCAATGTGCTTGACACCATGGATGGATGGATTGTTGTAAGAGGCATAAGAGCCCCCAATAAAATGGTTATTTACAAACAAATCGAAGTAAAAGGCTAACCGTCCAAATTCAGGGTGCTGACTGGAGGGGAAGACTCGGTGGTGTGGGCAGTCCTGGTCTTTCCTTGGCATCTGTGGGCCCACTGCCCCCGGAGATCTCCAGGAACCTTGGCATCGGTCTTCCAAGAGATGTTCAGCCAGGAACCAAAGGACACGGTCCACCCCCAGCTCGTCTCTTCTTTCTTGGTAGCACTGAAGTCCCTCTTTCCCTGCCCAGTCAAGTCTCTCTCCTGTCTCTTGTAAGAGGAAAGGTGATGGAGGCCACAGCCTATGTTTTTATGTTTGTGTTTTTTCAGGTGGAATGGGGCGCTGGAGCCTGCCAGGAGCAAACCGGCCCCAAACTTCTCCAAATCCACATTTCTTTGCCTCCAATTCTTACGTGTCCAAGGACAGGGAACCACAGACACGCCTTTGAAGGAAGACCAGCTGGAGGTTTTGAACCGCTGACCTTACAGCTAATCCCTGTCTGTAAGTACTCAGCCACCAGGGCTCCCAGAAAGGCCACTTATTTTGATTGAACCAGGGCTGTGACTGAGTCAGGGTGTTGCATCTCACCCGAAACCTCTTAGGGCTCTTTGGCTGATCAAATGAGACCACACCTTTATATCTCAGCCAATGTAGACCATAATTGACCTGCCAGAGCACTGAATAACAAGGCCTGGCCAAGAGGATACATCTTGGGGGATGGGGCACAATTCAGTCCATGACAAGACCCCAGTAGATTGCAGAACCTCAGGCACCCACCTTCCGCCTGCAGGGAAATGACAGCTATGTGGGTGGGGAGATTGTCCACATTGGGGGTATGTTTGATCTTGAGAAAACAGAAAATGAGTGAGGGGTCGGCTTTGAGAAGCAAACGGGAAGAAAGCTGAGTCCTTGTGTTGGATACGGAGCCCCCAAGGTGGATAGGAAGGGAGTCCTGTTGTTGCAATTGTTATCCACCTGCTAACCCAAAGGCTAGTGGTTTGAATCCCCCCAGTGTAACAAAAAAATAAATCCATAAAAGCCACTGAGTCCATTGGGACTCATAACAGCCTCTGAGGACAAAAGAGTTCCCCTGTGGGATTTCCAAACTTGTGGATCTTTATGGAGGTCAACTGTCACATCTCTCTCCCATGAATGAGGATCTAGTGGGTTCAAACCCCCGACCTTCCCATCAGCAGCCAAGATTTCACCACTGTGCCACCAAGGCTCCTCTGGGGGAAAAGAAACCTGGTGACCCACATGACCTGAGGGCACTGTTCTACTCTGTTGCAGGGGCTCTCGAGATGAGCCGAAACCAACCCAAGGGCATTTACTACGAGTGATATCACCGAAAAGCAAAGGCCCACCCGTCAAGTGAACTTGACAAGCAGGTCTACATCTGTGCCCCTCCCCTCCTTTGGGGACCACGATCACCTGGATGGAAACATCCCTCTGCATGGATGGCACCTTCCGCTGCTGGGCCCCCTGCCCCCACCCCCCTTTGCAGGATCAGCACAACAAGGCACTTGGGGTTTTGCTGTTGTTGTCTTCTGGTGGCAGAACCCGGTGGCTAATTAGGCCATTACTCTTCAAAGACTTAATTTGCTTTGATGGGCCCATCTATAATCATATTTTCAAACAGCTTGGGTGTAATGACTGCAGAAAACTCACGACGTGGTCCTTGAGTGATTTGCCAGTGAACTCACCTCTGTCTTGATTCCCAAGACAAAGGAAGACACAGGTGGGAGTGGGCGTGTAGGTCTCAGGGAAGGAAAGACAGAAGGATGGCCAGAAGGGCTGCTCCCTGGTGGGGTCATCAACCCCCCTAGGAGAAGTGTAATTGGCCTCTTCCTTGTGAGTTGGACATTACAAGGAATAAGGGTGGGAAAGGCGAAGCCCCAACCCAGCCTTCCCTCTGGGGGGGAGAGCAACAGATGCCCCTGACAGCATTGTATGGCCAGAATGTAAGTGCCAAGAGGACAGGGATGCCACCTGTCTTGTTGACCACTCTGGCCCAGGCTCGGTTCATCTGTCTGTTTCCTGGTCCCCATCTCAAGGCCTCACGACTGTGGGAAAGTGTTTTATCATAGCCCGCTTCCAGGCGCCCCTGCTCAGTCCTCCTGAACTCCTTGCCTCCTGCTGTTGCCACGTCACCTCCTTGAGTCACCTCTCCAAGCTCAGGGAGAGGGGGGGGGATGGGGAGGCTGGAGCGGAGAGGTGAGAGAGGATGACATAATCCCTCAAAAAGCCACGTTAGAGTCAGCCAATGGCCAGACCCATTTCATGTGAGTCGTAGGTGCTACGCCTGTTGCCCATAGGTGGTGGAGCCTAGGCTCTAGGCTTGGTGCTGGGAGAAAGGGGGCCTTTCCTCATCCGCCAAAGTCCTCTGGGGCAGCGCTAACTTGGGGGTACAGGGCATCTTCTAATGACTGGTGAGAGGTCAGCACCCTTACCGGGGACACCTCACCGAGAAATCCCAATCGTTAGAGACGGGCGTTACGGTTGAAGCCGAGCGTCGGGGAAACGAAGAGGATCCCTCGGGGCCAATGATGAACCCAGCAGACTCACACCTGCCCAGGAGCAGAGAGACAGCGTCAGACGAAGGCCGTTTGGGTCTGTCGTACATGACATCCCAGGAAGTCAGGCTTAACGTAAAGGTAACAACCTCAAGGTCCTATTTGTGCCTTAAAGGCAGGTGTGTGTGTGTAGAAAGGAGAGAGAGAGAGATCCAGCACTCCCTTTCTTATTTGAAGATACTGTTCAAGAGAACAGCGACAAAGAGGAAGGCCCACCACAAGGTGTATTGACCCCCGTGGGTGCAGCGTGGGCTCGGGCATGGAAACGATTATGCCGACGGGGCAGGGCCACGCAGGACTGTGTCCTGTTGTGCACCAGGGCGTCCAGGTCAGAACCGACTCCATCACACCTCACAACAACAACCAGGGACTCCTCGGCCAGATGCATGCGCCTGGTGCCTGAGATATGAACCCACACTCTCCACGGGGAACTCTCAGAGCCAGGCAGGGCTGGCTCTGGCACGCTCCAAGAACCTCTGAGCCAAGCCACTGGCCACCACCCATGCCCAGGACTCTCGGGGGGCCTGTGACTGATGCTTCCTGCCCTCAGCAATGCTGCTGGCTTGGACACCCCCCTGGCTGCCCTGCTACTTCCGTGCTCGCTGCCTGTGACTGAGGAGTCGGGTAGCAAAGGCAGTGATTCCACTCAAGAGGTAATGGAGCCACAAGTGTGGCTGGAAGGGAGACTGTTCTTTGGCCACGGGCCAGAGCAGGGGAGGGAGAAGTGGACTGGCTCCACCAGCCTCTGCAGTCTGAGATAATCCCTGGAGCAGAATGAACCTGGCTGGAGCCTGCAGGGAGAAGTTACATAATCTGTGGTAGTTACACAATCCGTTGTCAATTCGAGACTTAAGAGTAAAGGGGTGGAGTTTAGCCTGACAATCAGGTCACAGCTTGATGACCTCATTTGGAGGCGCTAAGGAGATAAATAGTTCATTGGAGGTGACACACAAACACATTCCCATGTGAGACATTCCTGTTGACAAGACACATGGAGACAGGCTGATGGCAGCCAGAGCCCTAGAACTGGAGGAGCCACGTGGAGACCCACACCAGCACTGAGATGCTTCTACCTCCACTGGATCCACAAGACTTTCCATCTGCTGGGCTGTGGTCTTCCAACATTCAGTGTCATTGCACAGCTGTGTGGATCTAAAGAGGAATTTATGGGTTAGTGTCAGACATATGGGTTAATATTGGACTGATAGACTCGATCCGGACTGGGCTGGGATGTTTTGTCAATATACACTTGCTCTTTGGTATAAAACCCTCTCTTATACACATATGAGTGTCTTGGGTTCATTTCTCTTATCTACCCGACTGCCCAGGCTTCTAGCCAGCTCTGCAGGACACACCTGCTGGTGACTTTATGGGTAGTGTCCCTCCCTATCTCTCCGACTGTCTCAAGGATTCCAGGAGGGGATACCGCCTGGGGTGTTTGGCTTCCTAGCCCAGGGGCCTTCTAGTCAATGTCACTTCATGGAGACCCTGTCTGTGTGTGTCTGTGTGGGGGGAGGGGAGGGTCCAGGGGGTGTCAGGGTAGCTCTGTGCCCCACCAGGTTTCCAACAACGGATCTTTAAAAACTCAGCAGTTGTGGATGGCAGTGAAAGCCCCAAAACCATTGGCGGCATCCCTGGCCCCACCCGAATTAAGCCTCCACTGAACTCCCTTAGGCCATCAGCCGGGGGTGGGAATAGCCTTGCCTGAGGCCAGAACGCACCAGGAAGTGGACAATGTCTGTCCTCTCTGTCCTCCCTTTTGACTTATCTTTAATTTGTTCTCAGTATTCCTTTTTAACAGTTCTATTACACTTCCCCCATCATTTCGTTATGTTCTGCTGCCTTTTCTGCTTTGCGATTTTTCTGTTTTCATTTTCTCTTGCTGTCGGGGACGGGAGGAGTATGATTTTCTTTCTACAAAACCCAGGATAGGTAAATGTATCGAGACAAGGACTAGATTAACCGTGTCTTAGGGCGATGGCGGAGGAGGCTGCTGGGGAAGTGGGGAGCTAAGAATAACGAGTGCAGAAATGAAGATCATCTCCAACTGATTGGGGTGGTAATTGCACGGCCCTTTTCAATATAGTCAGCACCACTGAAATGTGTGGTAGGGGAAACAGTCCAACTGTTCGAAACTAGGTGGCTTTAAAGAGTCGATCTCTAGGCCTTTCTTCCAAAGTGCCTCTTGGCAGACCGGCCCGCCCTCAGGTTCACAGCCGAACATGGCACCAGTGGGTAAAATGGGTTCTCGAATTAGCACTGATGTATTGGTGAGAGTGCCAGCTCATACCAGAGCCCGGGGGCCACCACAGGGTCACAAACTGATTTGCTGGCAGCCAAAGACAACCGGGAGGGCACTGGAGATGGCCGGCACATGGGATGAAGGAGGCAAGCCCAGTCCCAGGGACCTTGTTGCTCATCGACGCCCCATGTACCCACGCGGGCCTCCTAGGCTCCCGTCCTTCCAGGAGGGAAGGACAATGGTTATACGTTGGGCTGCTAACCGCAGAGCCAGCTCTTGGGAACCGCCAGTGGTTCTGGGGAGAAAGACAGGGTTCTCTACTCCCGTCAAGAGGGATGGTTCGGAAACCCACAGGGGCAGTTGTACATTCTGCCTGACAGGCTTGCGAGGAGTCGTCGTCGACCCGATGGCAGTGGGTTTAGTTTGATGCTTTTGGAGTTGTGCCCAGGACAGGTCATCAGGTGTTGTTCCCATGAAGCTCCTGGCTTCATCATTGTGACCCCCGGGACCTGAGAATTAGACCCAGTTGCAAACGCCCCAGCACCTGCTTAGAGTCTGATATGAGGAAGGGGTGACTGGGTGCCCCTGTCTTTGTTCAAAGACTCTTTGATGCCTGCAAGGGGCCACCCCGACACTGCTGAGCAGGGTGTGAGTGGGAGAGGGGGTGGCCCTCTCAACTTTTGAGAGTTGGGGTCCAGAGAAGTCGGCCTCCCTGAAAGATCTTCTCAAGAAGATCTACGGGAGTAGGTCCAGTCCTTTCATTTCTTGAGTTTCAGCCAGGAGGGATTAAATGGGTAGAGGGAAGGAGGTGTGAGAGGGACAGGGCCTGGGGTCCTCAACCATCTCCTGCAGCAGCCTTGTCACCATGACAATCCAAGTCAGGATCCTGGAGAGGGTCTGGGGTTGCATGTACAAATTGCAGGCTACAGTGTAGTGGCTACGCATGGGGCTGCTAACTGCAGGATTGCATGTACATCTGCTTTGACAGCGTCTAACAGTCCTTGTGCTAGGGCAGTGGTTCTCAACCTTCCTCAGGCCATGACCCTCTAATACAGTTCCTCATGCTGCGGTGACCCCGTATGTGGGCCTATCTGCATGTGGAGAGGGATAGAGGAGCGGTGTCTTGGTTCCTAAAACCATCAGAAATATGGTCTTAGGCAACCCCTGTGAAAGGGTCACTCGACCTCCAAAGGGGTTGTGACCCACAGATTGAAATTGCTCTACTAGAGGGTACCCCCCAAAAAAACTGAGCTTTTTTTTCAAAGTTATGTATTTAATTGTCTTTGTAGTTCAAAGTACTCTCCATTACACTGAAGACATTTGTCAAATCTGATTCCATTCTTAGAAACATTTTTCAGACTCATCTGTTTGGATGACTGACGGTACCTCCTTCATTTTGGTTTTTTTTTCCTTTACCTCTTCTGCATCATCAGGTCACTGTCCTTTCATGTCCCTCTTCCTTCGAGGAAACAAAAAAGAAGTCGCATGGAGTGAAGTCAGGTAAGTAGGGTACGTGAGGCAAAAGAAGCATACTGCTTTTTGCCCCCAAATGGCATACTGAGCAGGTGCATTATCGTGGTGACAAAACCAGTCCCCCATCTGCCACAAATCAGCTCTTTTTTGTCACACATTGTTAAGCTATCTTTTCAGAACCTCCCATTAAAAAGCTTGATTCACAGTCTGACTCAGTGGAATGAGCTCCAAATGCACTGCAAGTCGACATTTTCATCTGTTTGGGAAGTGGACAGACGCCCAGAATGAGATTTGTCATCAGTCGACAGTTTACCTATGGGGGACTAGGAAACCACTGGTACACGGGAGTGTTTCCCCCAGCACTGCCCTTCACACTGTGTGCAACATCACAGCAGTTTCTGTGGCATTTTTCCCGAGCAGGAAAGAAAATGTCAGAGTCACACACAGTTCCCTTAATCGAATCACAAGAAATGAGGTTCGAACGAAAGAACTTTTATGAAAATAATCACTGTGACCAGAGAGAACCTTCCCAGGCAACTCCATTGGGTGTACTAACTCAGGACAATGCTCACCTAGTGGGGAAAAATGCATACTACGAAAGTTCCGCTGCCCTCTGTGCAATTTCAGTTTTTTTTTTTTTTGGCGGGGGCATCACTCATATAGACCCTGCTAGTGGATGAGAATGCTGAGACTCAGAGAGGTTGGCTCAGGGTCACGCAGCTGAGAAGATCATAGTAGCAGCTGAACTGAATGAAGATGAGGGCATCGCAGGCTTGGAGGAAGGCTTGCTAATCACCTAGGCTGTGCAGATGTCACAGCATGGCTTGCCCAGAAATGCTGCAGGCTTTGGTCTAAATTGCCACTTACAGTCAAGAAAACCACCATCATCACAACCATCCTGGAGACAAGAGCGAGACATCAAGAATTGCATTTTGCTTGGACCTCCACCCCATGCACACGACCACCAAGAAGGAAGGTGATGCATTGCATTGGGCAAATCAGCTCCCCGAGACCTCTTGAAAGGTCATCGTGAAGGGCCATTGTGAGGGGTCAGGGGAAGCTGACGGCAGCCCCAGTGTTTCAGCACACTCACATGGATGCCAGCTGGACCGTGAACAAGGAAGACCCAAGCAGAGCTGATGCATTTGAATTCTGGTGCTGGCCAAAAAAACATTGATAACACTGGAGGAACAAAACCAATGTCTTCGAAGAAGTGGAACCAGGATGCTCCTCAGAAGGGAGGGTGGACTGGGGATAGTAGGAGACACTTGGCACAGCTCAGGCTGCATGACCTGTGCTTAAGCCACATGAGATTATTGTCATCCAATGGGGTGACAGAGAAACTCACCCAGACTGAAGGGACTGGAGGGAATGGAGGGATTGAAATCAAATTAGAGTAAAAAGGAAAAGAGGAAAGAAAGAAAGAAATAAATCAAATTGGAGTCTGACTTCGTCTAGTCTATGTATTTGAATTTCCACTTTTCCTCAGTTACCTAATGATGCTTGGGATTGGCCTAGAGTGGGTTTTATTGGGGAGCCGGGGTGGGCGGTGGGGGCTGGGGGCCTCATTGTGGTGGTGGGAAAAGATTATATGCAGTTCTCTGGCTTGGGGTTAGTTTGCAGCAAGGCGGTCAAGCGCACCATGAAGATTGGAATGGTGGGTAAACACGGGACTGGCGGCAGTGTCTCCCTCAAGAAAATGGTAATGAAAGAAAATGGAAATCAGCCAATGTGCCAAGTCCCCTTGCTCCTTCTGGGGAAAAACCAAGATAAAGAACTGAGCAGTGAGGACCTGGCCCCATATTCCCAATGAGCACTGGAGCAGGAGGTAAGTGGGCTGGCAATATCACCTCTGTGGTCACGGTCACATTGACCATCAGAGGGCCCAAGGGATAAAAAGACAGGGAGGAGCTCCACTGCCTGAAACCTCTCTGGCCTGTAATAAATGGGCTAATGGATGCTAAACAAAACAGAACATACAGACAACCGAATCACACATACAGTGCCCTATGTGTTATCACCGTCGCCACTCTCCATGTTCAGGCCATTCTGTAGTCATGAAGAGGAATCCAGTGATGCCTGCGGTAGGGTCTTCCCCTTTCTCCTGACCCCGGTGGGTCCCCTGCTGTGGTGATCCCATGTGTCTGAGCAGAACAGCTCCAGGGTGTTGACTGGGCTGTCACCTTTCCTGAAAGTAAGTCACCAAACCTTTCTCCCACAGAGCCATGCGTGGAGTCTGAGTGCTTAACCATCGTAGCACTAGGGCTCACTTCTCCCTCCCCTGGTCATTGCTGGTAGACTTTGGTCTCTATACATCTGCCTGTTTTATGCAAATGAGATCCTATCTTCGTTTTCCTTCTGTGACAGTTCAAGTTCACTTCAGTATGAGGTCTTCAAGGCTCAGCCACATCATAGCGCCTACTGGGACTTTGTTTCTCTTTATTATCACAACAGTAATTCCCGGTATAAGCATGTCACATGTTGTGTATCTGTTCCTCTGTGGATTGACATGCAGGTGGCTTTCCTCTCGGGGTGATGGTCCACAGTGCTGTCTTGAGCCTGGGTGCTCTAGTTCCTGTTGACATGCCTGCTTTCAACTCTTTGGGGCATAGACTCGGGGTAGAATTGCTGGGTCATTGATAACTCTCTTTCCATTTTTTGAGGAACAGACAGACTGCTTCCACAGCAGCTGCACCATTTGAAGAGTCCTGGTGGCATAGACAGCATTTCAAAACCACTACCTGCTCCTTGGGAGAGAGATGAGGCTTTCTACTCCCATAAAGATTCCCAGCCTCCAATGAAATATGCAACTTTCCTCTAGTTCTTAAATGCTTCCTCCTCCCCCCCTAACTTTCATGATCCTACCTTACAAATCTGGCTAGCCCAGAGGGTGTACTCTGGTACAGACAGGAACTGGAAACATGGGGAATCCAGAACAAGTGGTTCCTCAGGACCAGTGGTGAGAGTGGTGATACCGGAAGGGTGGAGGGAAGGTGGAGTAGAAATGGGGAACCAACGAAAGGATCTACATATAACCTCCCTCCCTAGGGTATGGACAACAGGGAGTGGGTGAAGGGAAACATTGGACAGGGTGTGATATGACAAAAGAATAATAATTTATAAATTATCAAGGGTTCATGAAGGAAGGGGAAGTGGGAAGGGAGAGGAAATATGAAAAGCTAATACAAAGGATCTAAGTAGAAAGAAAATGTTTTGAGAATGACGAGGGCAACAAATGTACAAATGGGCGCTGCATACAATGGATGGATGGATGGATTGTAATAAGAGTTGTATGAGCCCCCGATAAAATGATTAAAAATAAAAAGATTCCCAGCCTCAGAAACCCAAACAAGCAGTTCCACCTTGTCCAGCAGGGTCTGACTTGGCTCGGATGCAATGAGTTGTTGGGTCCCCTTCAGTATCTCTGTTCTGAATGATGACTTTATGAAGTATCCATTTGGTGATCCTACGCACTCGGTGAGCACTTAGCTCTCTCTCCATCCTCACACATCCCTGTGCGCTCTGGTGTGCTGCGCCCACTTCACAGATGGGCACACGGAAGCGAAAAAACTCGCTGTCATCAAGTCAGTACTGACTCAGCACGGCCCCCCCTGGTTTTCCAAGACTGTGATTGTTTATTGGAATAGAAAGTCCAGTCTTTCTCCCGGGCAGCTGCTGGTGGGTTTGAACTGCCCTCCATGTGGATCCCAGCTCAATGCATAACCACTAGACTACCAGGGCCCCACCCTGGAGCTGAGGAGTTCAGAAGGACTCCTCCGAGGCACACAGCCATCAAGAGTCAGGATGTGAGTGCCCTATGTCCACCTTGTGCTGCTGTGTGCTATCCACTGCCCACTCTGGAAATGTCCGTGGAGGATCTAGAGGGCGGTGGCGGCCAGGAACACATCTGTCTGAGTTCAAGTTTTCTAAAAAGAGAGAACCTGAGGCAAAACTTGGTCAGCAGAAGAACTGCCCTGCTGAGCCCAGCCATCCCACAGACCGACGAGCCAGAAGTCAACATGGCTTCAGGGTAATGTTTTACAAGAAACAAATCCATTGCAGCCAAGTCTCTTAAGACTTCTGGTGGCTTCTCGTGGCACAGAGGAGAACTGCTCCATGGGGTTGGCCGGGCCGTGTCATCTTCATGACACAGATCAGCGGGTCTTTCTTCCGTGGTGCCGCTGGACGGAGTCAGACCACCAGCCTTTAGGTCAGAAGTCCAGTGGCACAGCACCCACTTGTGCCACTCAGAGGCATCCAAAGGGCAAGAGAGAAGGTGGCAGGCCTGCATACCTCACCTCCTTTATTTACCTGTACATGGTGCAAAAAGGTCCGTGTAAACTGTCAGCAGAAGACAAACTTGAAGGACGTGATGTGGGGGGCTCATGGCGAGTGGGCATTAGCACAGGAGGCACTTCAGGGAGTCGCCCTACGGTAATCCCCTCTACGCCCGCTGCTCCTTGGAGCCAGGAGTGATGGCATTGCTAGAAGCACCAGGGCCCAGAGAGATTGCAAGCTTGGGGGAGGGAGACTCCTTACATGACAAGTCCTTACAAGCGACCTTTCTGATGAGGGTCTCGACGGACACTTTTTAGGGTCCTCTTCAAGTGTTCCCAAGCAAAGGGGTCTCGTTGAAGATGAAGGTGCAGCTGTCTCAAGCCATGGCGTTTTCAGCCGCCTCCTGTGCCCGTGACAGCCGGACAATGGATAAGATTAAACAAGAAGGGGATGCCCTGGGACCATGGTTGTTGGTGAGGAATATTGAATATAGCCACGGACTGCCAGAAGAACAAACAAATCTGTCTTAGAGGAAGTGCAGCCACAATGGTCCTTAGAAGGGAGCGTAGAGAGACTTTGTCTCCTGAACTGAGGATATTAGAAGGTTCAGTCCCTGGAAAAGGACACCGGACATGGTAAAATAGAGGGTGAGTGTAGCAGTTACATCATTTCCTGTCAGCTTGCAAAGGGGTGGAGTCTAGCTTGTCAAACAGGCCTGTGTGGGCGTGGCCTTCTCCTGAGGATTCTGGGAACTCCTGTCTTCCTCCCTGGAGGTGGGACACACATTCTCCCTGACAGACATTCCTGTTGACAAACCCCATGGAGCGATGCTGATGGAACCATAGCCCTGGAACTAGAGAAACCATATGGAGACTCCTGCCAGCGCTGAGATGCTTCCACCACCCCTGGATCCACAAGATTTCCCACCCACTGGCCTGTGAGCTTCCTGCATTCAGTGTCGTTGCCTGTGTTGTGTAAGTCTGAAGAGGGATTTATAGACTGGTATCGGACATAAGGGCTATTTCAGACATATACACTTGATCTGGACCGGCCTGGGATGTTTCTCTAGTCTACCTGGATTAACACCGTGAGAAAAATAGGAAGAAAAATAGGAAGAACTCCCGTGAGGTGAACTAACACCGTGGTGGCAACAGTGGAGAGGTGGTGAGGAGGGTGTGGACCCAGGCAGTGTTTGGCTCCATTGTGCACAGGCTTCCTGTGACCTTGAACCCACTCTGTGGCACTCACAACAGTGATACTGGCGATGTCAAAAGAGGACTGATCCCTTGCTGAGCAGGGATAGTTCACGGACCACTGGTTCCCGTCTTCCAAGTCCAAGACCCGTTGGGGCCACAGAGGAGAGCCTGTGCTCAGCCTTGGACCACGTGGCAAGCCAAGGAAAATGCATGATTCCCTTTGAGGGGACAAAAACAAACCCGAGCCAGATCATGGTCATCGAGTTCATCCAGCTCGGAGCGCCGAGTGGCCCTGCCCCCTACGGTTTCTGAGGCTGTAAATCTTCATGGGGCGGAGGGTCTCATCTTTCTTCCGAAGGGAAGTTGATGGCTTCTAAGCTAGCGGCTAGCATCCCAACACTTCACCCACAGTGCCTCCAGGTCGCCCCCGTTGAAGGGGACAGGGCCCCTCCCTACCAAGCAGGTGTCTGCGCGAGGACAGTAAGGGGGCCCCACAGCTTAGGCAGAGTCCAGAGAGGGCTTGACCCTCAATCCCGAGTCTCCCCGCACCCTGACGTCCTTGCCGAAGTCCAGGCATTGGAGAGAGCCACCTCGTGAGAAAAAGCAGCCCCGGGAGGAGCCCCAGCTGGACCCAGAGGATGAGAAGGTCACCCCCACTCAGCGTCCCTGTCCCCTCTGGCTGCCAACACAGCTGCACAGCTGACGGCTATCATGGTTGTCATCTGCCCTGGCAATGGGCCAAGGCTGTTACCCAGTGTCGTTGCCATGGAAACCATGAGTCGGGGCGCTCTTAGCAAAGGCAAACATGCCAGGGGCCCTCAGGACCTCCCTCTGTCTGTCCAGAAACTCATTAGCAGAGTGTGGTGGGGAGGGGTAGGAGGGGAGAGGAAAGGATGAAGGTGATGAAGAGGAAGGGGGAAGGGTGAGAATGAGAGAGAGAGAGAGAATGCAGGTTCGTGTGGCCAGGAGAGGCCTGGGGGCTGCCAAGCCCAGAGGCCAAAGGACCTGAGGTCTGGCCACCAAGTCGTCCCATCTGTCACTCGCTGAGCTCAGGAGGTCAAGCCCCCCCAAGGAACCAGAGCCCTGAGGCTGAGGTCCAGCCACTGGTGTCTTCTGGAGGGTGAGGGGGATGGGGTAGTTCTGGGACCCCCACCCTGTGCATCAGCACCCCATCTCCTCGTGCAGGGGGTCAGAGTCCGACTTGACCTGGTCTCCCAAGTCAGAGAAGAGCCGTTCCCAGTCCTGACCAGCTTCCTGCAGCCTTCCACCCACCGGCGTTCCCGGCCCTGTGTTCACTCTCCCTCTCCGAAGGAGACTGGTCGAAGCCCTGACACGGGGTAAATGGGTGAGTGCTAATGGAAAGGCTGTCGGTTCAAGCCCACCCTGAGTCCACGTCAGAAGAAAGGCCCAGAGCTCTGCTTCCAACACCAGCAACAAAAAGCAGCTGTTCAAAACCAGATGGAGCACCGTCCCACCCTGACCCGCATGGGGCCAGTGGCCACTCTCGCTTGATCAAGGGCCTTTGTCTCAATCGTCCCACTCCAAGACATCACATAAGGAGCTCTGGTGGCCTGGAGGTGACCGGCTGGGCTACGATCCCTGAGGCCGGCAGTTCAAAACCATCGGACGCTCCACCGGAGACAGACAGGACCTCTCTGCCTGTAAAGAGTTACAACCTGGGGAACCAGAGGGCCAGGTCTACCCTGACCTACGGGCCGCTGTGGCTCGGCGTGGACTCGGTAGATGGATGGCAGTGGGCTGTGGTTTGGTCTGGAGGACACGAAGCCCTGTGACTGCTGCTGCTGTGTGTGGTCCCTCCCATCTCTCCGTGACCCTAGAGGCCAGAGGAGACCTGTCGCCTTCACAGAAGCAGATCTCTCCAGGAGACTCCACTCACCTTTCCCTTGACAGCTGAGGGTCAACCCACTAGACCACTGGGGCTCCTTCCTTCCTTCCTTCCTTCCTTCCTTCCTTCCTTCCTAAAGAAAATGATTTTGTGGGATGGAGTTGAGCTTTGGAGGGGTCCAAACTTGGTGGTAGCTAACATGATTGCTTGCTTCCCCAAAATCCAATGTTCCACTTTTAAGGGTGACACCCCCCCTCGTTCCCCCTCTCACATACATTGAGAAAGTGTGGTGGGGTTGGTGAACCGCAAACCTAGAGTCTTCTTATACTGGCTTCAGGAGCTCCGCCCGTCCCTCCCCCCTCCCCGGCCCCCCACAGTGGAGCAGCAGAGACAGCAGCAGCTCCTGAAAGGGCAGCACAGAGGCTTCTGGGTGACCCCCAGAGCACGGATCTCCTTTCAGAAGCATGCTCCCAGGAGGGCGCTGGAGATACCAACACCAGTGGGCTCACTGACAGGCCGGCCATCCATTGCCCTTGTCAGGTGCCAGGGGGTTGCCTCTGCCCCACCGGTACCCCCCATACAACAGACCCAACACTGCCCAGACATGTGTCGTCCTCATGAGCGTTCCTCTGCCGCTGCCCCTCTCCGCCCTTCCCCAGGGACTGGTCTCTCCCGACGCCCCGTCCAAAGCATGTGAGACGCTGCCTCGCCGACCTCGCCTCTGATGAGCGCTCTGCCAAGACAGATGGGTCTGTCCTCACGGCCTTCTTCTTCCTGGAGAGTGTCTGGTGTGTCCAGCCCACCGACCTTTCCATGAGCGGCCGTGTGCTTTCATTCCTGCACCACCAGAGCCCCTTTTGATGTCTGTCTTCTCCACACGGGCTCACAGTCAACCCTCAAAATGTTTTCAATTCGGCCAACGCTGAACACCGGCTTCTCTGGCAGAGAAGCCCCATCTTCCCTCTCCCCCCAAAGTTGCAGCATGGAAGGCATGCTGACCAGGGGTTGGGAGGGGCCTCCTTGAGCCAGGCAACTGGAGTCGGAGCCCAGGGCCGAGTCAGAAGTTTCCACAGCCTCCTGCGAGAAGTCTCCCCACCCACGCGGGTCCCCAGTAAGACCCAGGCAGCATTGTTGTGTGTATGCTTATGAGGCGGGCCAGCCAGAAGGACGCATCCTAAATGAGATTACATCTTATACATGTTTAATGTACTGTTCTCGCCATTTAAAATGCGGCTCTATTAAAATCTCAGGGAGGGGGAAATTGACTCGCGGAGCTGGGTGCAGAGAGAATAGATCACTAGTGAAATGAATAATATATTAACAGAATAACGATGCTGCTGCTCATATTAATCGTATAAATCATAGCATTCTGAGGCTGTCAGCAAAAGTTTTTTTTTTTTTTTTTTTACAACAAGAAAAAGAAAGAAATCAACTTCTAGTTTTCCAGCCCAAGAAGACAGGAACCCCGGCTGCCTGATGGCTGGGCTGGTGAGGACAAGGTTAGGCCTGCCAGGGCCCAGAAGCTTCCCCAGAGGCGATATTGACACTGGTAAAAGACTACAGGACAGTGTCAGCCTGTGTCCCTCTGAGGAACGCAGACAATGAGTGATATGTATGGGCCTGCGGCTGGCTGGGCAGACAAGGACACACGTAGACATCTCCAACAACGACACATGAGGCAGGATGCAGGCTTGCCCATGGAAAGCAGAAAGGACAGGAAGGAAGATGGGAGCGCCTCACCAGCTGAGTGTCCCCCAGGCCCCTGACGGTGTAACTCGTTTGGCACTGTGTCCCCAGGCCTAGCCAGGCCAAGGTCAGAGAGACAACAAGCATCCAACAGTATGTGAAGGCCTTTGTCCTGGATGGTGCAAATGGCTAGCATGCTGGATTCTTAACTGAAAGGTTGGAGGTCTTTATCCACCCAGAAGCACTGCAGAAGAAAGGCCTGGTGATCCGCTCCTGATAACCAGTCGCAGAAAGCCCAGTGGTGCATAGGTCTCTCCTGACTCTCATGGGGCTTCCTTGAGTCAGTATTAATGGCAACTGGATGGGTGGATGGATGGGTGAATGGGCGGTTGGTTAAACGGATGGATGATTGGATGGAGGAAGAGAGTGGTTGGGTAAGGGAGGAGGATTGAGTGGTTGGATGGATGGATGGACAGATGGGTGGATGGATGGATGATGCTCCTGAGGAGCAGCTGGAGGATTTGAACTGCCAACTGCCAACCTTGAATTTAGCAGCCCAAAGTTTAATCCACGGTTTCACCAGAAGTATCCTGCATGGTGTTTCCAAGGCTGTCTGCCATCTTTGCTGAAAGAGCCATGGTGGCACAGTAGTTAAAGCGACAACATGGCTCCTGACCCAAAGGTCAGTGGTTTGAACCCAGCTGGTTCCAGCCGTGGCCCTGCCTCACTGAGGCCAGCCAGTTTCCCCTGTGTCTCCCTACACCCCGCCAGAGCTCCACACAGGACCGCCTGCTCTGCGGCATCAGCGATTGTGAAGGCCGTTCAATCCTCTGATGAG
Organism: Nesogale talazaci; assembly: GCA_004026705.1. NCBI lineage: Eukaryota > Metazoa > Chordata > Mammalia > Afrosoricida > Tenrecidae > Nesogale > Nesogale talazaci. Next base: position 19,353 of record PVJH01020027.1, on the reverse strand, counting down.
CAGACTCTGACCTCCAGGTCTACGCGGCACTCAAGCCACCCAGCCGGGCGGCCTGTCTTTCTTCTTCCGCCAGCTCTAGGCGCCCCTGTGTGAGTTCCCCACGGTCACAGCCTGACACTGGCCTCTGTGACCACATCACAGCTCACAGCTGTCTCCACACAAGCCTTTCAAGAGCCTGGTCTGCCCACCACAGAGGCAGAGGATGAGCAGGGCCACGTGGATGGGGCACGTGCTCTCTGCCCTACTTTCTGGGTGCGTGCGCTCTGATGCCGGCTGCCGCCCACGGGCCAAGGAGCTTGTAATCTGGGGCCACAAGCTGCTTTCATCCTGCCCCCGCTCCTCCCCAGGGTGTCAGCCACCCTCCTTGTGACCTGCAGGACCAGGGCACAGAGACATCCTCAGAGGCATGCCAAAGGTTCCCTCCTGGACGGCAGCCCCCTCCCAGGACTGGGCAGTTACAGCTTAGAGGTGGGATCTGTCAGGGTAGCGAGGAGAAGAGGGAGTCCTGACTTTGGTGCATCAACAACCCAATGTGCCGAGCTCTTTCCCTAGCCAGGGCCCTCACCTGCCCAAGTCCCCCACTCAACTCACTCACACGCTCCCCAATCATACCCACAGAGGACTGCTGTCTGTGGGCAAGGCAGATGCCCCAGGTTACTGCTGGGGGGCAGCAAGGAGTCACCCTCCTGGTCCATCCATCCAACCACTCAATCCTCCTCCCTTACCCACCCATTCCCTTCCTCCCTCCACTCATCCATCCATTTAACCAACCACCCATTCACCCATGCATCCATCCAGTTGCCATTAATACTGACTTGAGCAAACCCCATGAGTGTCAGGAAAGAACTATGCGCCATTAGGCTTTCTGCAACTGGTTATCAGGACCAGATCACCAGGCCTTTCTTCTGCAGTGCTTCTGGGTGGATAAAGACCTCCAACCTTTCAGTTAAGAATCCAGCACGCTAGCCATTTGCACCATCCGGGACAAAGGCCTTCAAACACTGTTGGATGCTTGTTGTCTCTCTGACCTTGGCCTGGCTAGGCCTGGGGACACAGTGCCAAACGAGTTACACCGTCAGGGGCCTGGGGGACACTCAGCTGGTGAGGCCCTCCCACCTCCCTTCCTGTCCTTTCTGCTTTGCACAGGCAGGCCTGGAAGATGGAGGGAGAAAGGCTCGAGAATGGAAGCAGTACAAGTCAGCGGTCTGCACCCCCCAGCCACGCTGTGGAAGAAAGATGCAGCAGTGGTGTCTATGAAGATTCCCCCCACCTCTCATCACTGGTGAGTCACTTCTGCCCCCTCGTGAGTGAGCCCAGAGACCAAGAAGACCCGGGGAGCCCCAGAGGGTTCCTCAGGCTGTCCATCTCCTCCGGGAGCAGACAGCCACCCCCTGGCCCCCTCCTTCCCATCTGGAGCAATGATGGTGTATGGAAATAGACAGAAGGTCGCAAAGGGTGGTCCGAGGAGGCAGACCCTTCTATTGAAAAGTGAAGCCAGCTGGAGTTCGACAGCCCAACAGGCAGCTCGCCCTCAGCATCTTTCAAGCCGAACGAAGAAAAGACACGCGCCGCAGGCCTCCAGGTGCTCTCTCGGGACTCTCGGGACCGGAGGAGAGGAGGGGCTGACAGCCACACACGAGGCGCTTGTCAGGGACCGGTCTCCAAAGTCCGCGAGGGCAAGTTGCGCCTCACCACCCTCACGTCTAAGAAGCCTTCTGGATGTCCTCCTCCCGAAACATATCCCTTGGCTCTTCTGGCATCTCATTGGCTGGCCAGTGTCCTTCGCTTTCCCAGGTCCAGGAAGAGCTTCAGGTGACTGGCTGCAGGCACCTGGGGACAAAACGCCGCCCGGTCCAGCCGCAGCTCCAGAGTCGTTGTTGAAGTCCACAGGTGGAGCCACGTGACCCACCCCCGTGGTGAAGCAGAACCTCGGGGGAAGCCAAAACGACTCGGCCTGAGACAGGGGCCCCGGCGATGGCTGGGAGCAGAGCAGGGACTGGGAGAGAGGTGTGGGACCACATGCTTCTTTGGGGCACACAATCACCGTGCGTCGGAGGCAATGCTGGGGTGCCTTCCAATAATAGTGGGACCTTGTCCAGGCACTTCTGGGCCAATTAAACCAGAGTCTCTTAGCAACAGGGCTGGCATGGGGACTTCATCAAAGTCTCCCGGGCAACACCTGCCTGCTCTCCACCTGGCTGGATCCATGAGCTAACATGCACTGCTCATTCTCCCTGGAGCCTCAAACGATCTTTTTAACATAACTGTGTTACTCTGGGTAGACTAGAGAAACAAATTCATGAACACACATATGGATATAAGGGAAAGGTTTATATACAAGAAGAATGGAACATTGAGAAAGCATCCCAACCCAGTCCAGTCCAAAGTCATTAAGTCCAATATTAACCCATATTCCTGATAACAGTCTATAAAGTCTCCTTCCAACTCACAAAGCACATAAACAACACCAGGAAAATCACAGGCCAGTGGGTGCAGAGTCTTGTGTGTCCGGTGGCAGTAGAAGCATCCTGGTGCTGGCAGGGGTCTCCCCATAGCTCCTTGTTTCCAGGGCTCAGGATCCCTCAGCAGTATCCAGTGGCGGTAGAAGTATCTCAGCACTGGCAGGGGTCTCCACGTGGCTTCTCTGGGCCTAGAGGTTTGGTCCCATCAGAGTAAGCCCGTGTGACTTCTCCAGACTTCTCTAGCTCCTCCAGTCTCCAGGAATCGGGATCAATCCACATGCTGTCATCTCATCTTGCCAGTAGTTCATCTCCAAGGAACTGAGGCCCTGGTCTCTCATCTCCACAGGGGAAATACCCCGAGACTTCCCAGAATTCTCAGGAGAAAGCCATGCCCATACAGAGGTCTCCCTGGCTATCTCCAGATTGACAGACTAGACTCTGTCCTGCGTCCCTTCCCTCCTCCTTTGGATCAGGATCCCTCCATGGAGCTGTTTATCAAAACGCTCAGTCATGGTCACAGGGCACCATCCAATTCTTCTGATCTCAAAGCAAAAGCAACACTGGTTCATGGATATAATTAGCCCCGCATCCCATACTCTGCTCTCGTTCCTGACCCACCCCCTCTCCCTCTCTCCTCCAGATGACCGCTTGTAAGCTTTAAAGATCCCAGAAGCTGTGGCTTGAACGAAGAGTTGAATCCAGAGGGTTTTCAATACTGATTTTTCAGAAAGAGATCACCAGGTGCCTCTGGATAGATGCAAACCTCTGCCTTACATGTAACAGCCAAAGGTGGGAATCACTTCCTCTACCCTGAGCTCCACCCAGAGTTGAGAGAACTTAACACCTGTCTGTCCAGAAGGAACCCTTGGCACACAGCATCTTGGAGACCCTGGAACTCTGTATACGTTGACTTTGAAAAACTGTGCAGTGACCCTGGAGTCATTTTATGAAAAGTCCCCACAAGCCATCATTGCAATTGGCACAAAATATGTGCTCTGGACTCTTCAGAGGACAACAAAAAGCCATCAGTCAGTTCACACCACGGATAAAGTACCAATGGTGGCATGCTGGCTAATTTCACATGTCCAGTTGGCTGGCCTCTGGAGTCCAGTGGTTCTGTTCAGTCAACACTGGCCTATCTGTTGCTGTGAAGGCCACTTGCATATGATTAACACTTACTTCCTGCTCAGCTGGCCGGAAGTAAAGCAGACCATGCTGCATATGTGGGCGCGCCTTATCCATTCAGTTGAAAACAGAAACGAGATTTCCCAGAGCAGAAGGGACTCAGTCTCCAGACCGGCGGTTCTCCACCTTCCTCACGCCGAAACCCTTTCGTACAGTTCCTCAGGTGGTGGTGACCCCCCAGCCGTAACATTATTTTTGTTGTGACTTCATCACTGTCATTTTGGGACTGTGATGAATCAGGCGACCCCTGCGAAAGGGGCAGTCCCCCCCAAAAGGGGTCACGACCCACAGGTTGAGAACCGCTGCTCTGGATGTAGCAATCTTGCCAGTGTCCAGCCTGCTGGTCAGTTCTGCAGACTTCCAATCTGCCTGTTCCAATAGGCAATCACATGAGCTCTCTCTCTCTCTCAATCTCTCTCTAAATGTGTGTGTTGTTATTGTTGTTGCTGTTTGTTCTGCTGTCACCTCAACCCCGACTCATAGCGACTTAAAGACAGCATCCCGTAGGATTTCCCAGGCTGTCCTCTTTCCAGAAGCAGAGCGACTGCTGGATTCGAACTGCTGATGTTTTGGTTAGCGGAGAAGCGCTAGACTCCTGCGCCACCAAGACTTCTATACGTCTACACATATACCTATGTTGTTGTGATTGTTGGGGCCCCTGAGGTCGGTTCCAACCCATAGCGACCCTAGGGACAACAGAAGGAAACCCTGCCTGGTCCTGCCCCACCCTGGAGTCCAGGTTGGGCTGCCGTTAATAAGGGGTTTGGGGGTAGGAAGCAAGCAGAGCATAACATGGCCTGGAAGGTCACTCCGTATAGAAAATCCAGCATTGATGTATTTTGTCATTGGGGGTGACCCTCTTGCATTTTTGATCTCTCTTTTATGTTTTTTCCCCCAGTTTTCCTTTATATGAAACCCAGGATTGATGAACCCATAGAGACAGCAGGTAGAATCGGGGTTCTTGGAGGTGCAGTGGGGGGCGAGGAGCAGGAGGGGAGACAGGGAATAAAAGGGAACTGATGTCCTGGCGGTCAGGAAGGAAAAGAACGCTGTGAACCTAACGGTGGCACCACGGGTACAAGGCTGCGGGATGGGACGGGCTGATAGAGATGATGTGACATCTGGATTAGCTCCCGATCAAATGGTCTGGGGGGAAGCAAGCCCAGCAGAAGCGTTTCCCAGACTGCCTGCCGTGTTCTCCCGTGCGGAGCCTGGGGGCCCAGGGGCTGGGAGTTGGGCTGCAGCCGCCGAGGCCCTCCATTCAAAAGAAGGAACACTCCTCCCGGGAATGCCCACAGTCTTGGAAACGCGCAGTCTTGAAACTCAAACCCTGTCCTAGAGCAGTCAGCATCAGCATTAGTTTCATGGCACTGATGTTGGGGTGGGGTGGGTGGGTAGCTGTTACACGCAGGGCTGCTAGCCTCCAGGACAGAAGTTCGAGCACCCACGCCCAGCCCCAGCGAGACAGGAGAAAGACGAGGCTTCCTGCTCCCGTGACAGTCTCAGAAACTCACAGAGACACTCGACCTGCCTGACAGGGCCACCGTGAGTGAGCATTGAGTCACTGGCAGGGGGTTTGGCTTGGTGCCTGGGTCCTCAGATGTGCGCAGTGAGAGGAGGTCACCTGGGACCAGTGACAGCGCGGATGTCAGTCCCCAGCCCAAGCCCCTTACCTCTCATCCCATGTGTTGGCCAGACGTGCCCCACGCGGCCCTGGGTGCTGCTCCTCCAGCTAGTGCCCACCCAGGGAGCCTGTGACCCAGCCGGGGGACATGGTGGGGACCCCAGACCCATTTGCTGGGTGGGGTCATCCAGAGTAGGTTTGGTCTTCCTCTGCTCTGTGCAGGGTCCAGTCCCCTAGCTGTGGTTGGAGTAGAGGAAGGGGGAAGCCCAGAACAGCTCACCAGAGGCCAGACCCCCACACTCACAGCTTGATCTTCTGGCTGACAGGTAACATGGAGCTATGTTGAGGGAGCCATAGGGAGCTCTGGAGCTGGAGGAGCCACACGGAGACCCACGACAATGCTGAGATGCTTCCACCACCACTGGATCCACAAGACTTCCTGCCCACTGGCCTGTGCACTTCCTGCATTCAGCATCAATGCATGTCTTCTGTGGGTCTGAAGAGGAATTTAGAGATTGGTGTCAAACATAGGGACTAAGATCAGACTTGGGGACTTGATCTGGATGAGACTGGGCTTTTTTCTTAATATACAATTGCTCTTTTATATAAAGTTCTTTCTTATACACCTATGAGTGCCAATGAATTTGTTTCTCTAGTCTACCCAGACTCACACATTAGCCACACTTCTTCTCATAGCCACCCAACTTGACTCCCTCGGCTCTGAGCTGTCAGGACCCTCCTCCTTCCTGGACTGCAGACGCCCTCTCGTTTCAATCTTCCAGAAGCACCCAGTCATTCCCAAGTCAGCAGGCGCTCCCTTCCTCATGCCCTCATCCGCTCACCTGCTCTGATGACCACGAGTATTTCCAAGCTAACAGCTGACATCCTCAGAGACCCACAGCTGTGTCTGTCCCCTTTCCGGAGACTTCTCCCAGCCAATGGCCACAGAGAGAGGAGAGAGCAAGATCAACCCATTGCTGAAAAACTCAAGGCTCTGAAGACTAAGCTTGGCCCAAAAGTTTCCCAAGAGTCTTGGGGAACCTTGTTTCCATGTGCCTTTCTCACCTGCTCTTCTTCCTGGGGCCATCTAACATCCATTAGTCTGACTTCACAAAAGCCTTTCCCCCAGTCCCACCAGCCCAGGCTCTTCTGTGGGCCTGGACTCTGGCACCCACTATGGACCACGCCACATGCACGGAGCTGCTGTTACAGAGGTGACTCTGGCCCTTCCAAGACGTGTGTGTGTGTGTTTGTACAGGGAGAGTCTGATGGACTTGCACACCAGGTCATATGTCTCCGTCTGCCCCAGGGGCCAGTTTTGCCCTGCCCTCTGATAGAGGGCAAGAGACTTGGAGCAAGAGCTGGTCTGTGGACAAACCTGCTCAGAAAGCTGCCCTCCTGTGAGAACACCACAGAGCCCTCTGCAGGGCCTTTTCCCCAGGCTGGCTCTCCCATGCCCAAAATAAATGGCACAATGAGACGTTCCTGGCAGCGTCTGTGGAGGAACTGCATGGCAGGAAGGAGAATTGGCTGCAGCATCCAAGAAATCCGTGAGGGGGAGGGATTTCTAGGACATCACACCTCGAGGAACAGGGAGTGGAGGTAGCAGGGCAGCAGGGAGCGGGGGGGGGGCGGGGGGGGCTGCACACACCTGGTGCACCTGCATGTGGTGTGCGCACCTGTACAGGTGAGCATCCCTGCCCATGAGCATGTCGTGCACCCCTGGCTACACATGTGCTAAGCACATCCACACAGGTGGGCATAACTGTCTGATGCCAGGCAGACAAGTTTGGGAAGCACAGCAGAAATCCCAGCATACCTGGTAGCCCCTTCCGGAACCTAAGCCCACTGACCAGCCAGGTCACCTTGACCTCTTACACTTGGACAACACTGGCCCTGGCCCCTGTTCAGGACGGCCAGCCTCCTGCCAGCTCCCGGCGGATCCTCTGAGGGCGGGCGGCATGGCTCCGGTCCAGTCTGGCACTGAGCGCTGGCTTTCCTATGAGTCTCCCCCTGGTGCCAGCCGGCCCTTCTCTGCCAGCTGTCACATCCACATTGGCCCTCAACGTGCCTGCAGGTGGCTGTTACAGACTCAGTTACCTTCTCAGACAGCTTTAAGTGGAAACGAGAAGTCCCTCGGCCCATTCTGCCGACCCCCTGAGCTGGCCCTGGCTGAACATCTCTTCCAGCCCAGCACAAACCTCAGCACTTGAGCAGCCAGAGGGAGCTCTGCCCCTTGCCCTACCCCGGTCCCTCATCTGCAGGGCAGACCCACATCAACCAGGTACACCCCTTTCAGTCTAGCTCTGGGCGCCCCTTCCCTGCCTTCTGGGCATCACCCCTTAGTCCTTTGAGAAGCAGCCATGGCAGACACCTGTCCCAGGCCCGTCTTGAGCTGCATTGGTGAGAGTCAGGGAGTGTACAGCCAGGAGGAGCCTGATTGGAGACCCCTGGTCTTGCAAGGGGAAACTGAGGCCTGTGGTTATTGACAGAGGGCCCTGCTCTTTGACTTCCCCCTGAGGTCTTTATCCCAAGGGAAGGGGGGGGGTTTGGGGGAGCATCGGCCCAGGTGGGTCATTGTAGTTAGCTCCAGTAGGACCCTCACCCAACCCATGACTACCCCAAGCACAGCCCTCACGCTTGGTCCTGCATCCTCCTCTTGTGGGTGGGACTACTGCAAGTCCTAAGCTTTTGATTGGCTAATTTTAAAGAAATAGGTTGCCAGGCCTTTCTTCCTAGTGATAGTCTAAAAACACCTCTGAAATGCATTCAGCGTCCTAGCAACAGGCAAGCTCCCACTTATGGACAGGTGGTGACTGAGCATGAGGTGCCCTGGTTGGAAATCAAGCCTGGGACTCCTGCATGGGAAGCAAGAATTCTACCACCTGACGCCCTCTCCCTCACAGTGGGTGCTTAACTGTGTGGAATCTTTCCAGTCCCAGCTCCCCAAACCACCAACTTTTCCTATAGACCGTTGGCTACTATGGGCAGGGATCTCTGGTACAACCTCCCCCTGCTTTCCAGGCTCAGGGTACAGGGAGGGAGTGGACAGCGTTGGACACCCCCCCCCCACATACACATACACACACACAGCCAAAAACCAAATCCATAGCCATCAAATTATTTCCACCTCATAGCGACCTTACAGGACAGGGTAGAAATGCCCATATAGGTTTCCAAATATAAGGTTAAAGTCTGTCACTCTTTACAGAAGGGAAACCAGGTGAGTCCACTGACAAGGAGTGATAGAAAAGTGGTAAGAACGTTTCCACCTTCAAGACTGGAAAAGCAAGACAAAACCCTCTGGTTCCAGCTCTGGCAGACTTCACAGTCTGCTCCACCCCTCTACTGCTGTGTATCAGAAATGTACCCTGAAAAAAAATCTTATAAAGATGGTAGTGAACCCCAGGGAAACAAAAAATAGACTTTGGAGCATGACTCCATCGGACTCCACTGGAAAACACTCCTAAAGGTTGACAAATAGACCTGGAACGATTTATAGGCTTTTCTTTCTGTTTTGCTTTTTGTTTTGGTTTGGTTTTGTGCTTATTGTCTCTGCATGTCTATCAAGATAGGCAGGATAAACAATCAGAGAAGAAAACAATGAAATCAACAGTTCTGGGGAGGGGGACACAGGAGATGGGGAGGCAGAGGAAAGGAAGAGGAGTGTCAACAAACCGAGGGGCAAGGGAACAACAAGTGATCTAAAACCGATGGCAAGTAGGGCACAGGATGCCTGGTAGGGCTAGATCAAGGGCCATGTAGTCTAGAGGAATTACTGAAATTCAAATGAAGGTGGGACATGATAGTGGGACAAGAGGAAAGTAAAAGGAAATAGAGGGAAAAACTAGGAGGCATGGGACATTTATAGAGGCCTAAATATAAGCATGTACATCTGTAGATATATTTATATATAACTACAGGTAAATAGAGCTATGTACATATATTCATATGTTAAGTATTAAGGTAGCAGATGAACATTGGGTCTCTACTCAAGAATCACCTCAGCGCAAGAACACTTTGTTCTAATAGCCCAGCCTTCTGTGACACTCACTTTCCTGATATGATCGCTGAAGACAAAATGGGTGCATACACAAATGTGGTGAAGAGCTGATGGTGCCCAGATAGCAAAAGATGAAGCATCTGGTGTCTTAAAGGCTTGAAGAAAAACAAGCGGTCATCTAGCTGAGAAGCAACAAAATCCACATGGAAGAAGCACACCAGCTGGTGTGATCATGAGGTAACAGGCATCAAAGACACCAGAACAAAAAATTATATCAAGGGACTGAGCCCCGGTGGCGTAGTGGTTGTGTGCGGGACTGTGGCCCACGGGGTTGGCGGTTCGAATCCAGTAGCAACTCTCCAAGAGCAAGACTGGCCCTCCTACTCTCACCAGGGGGCAGTGATGCCCACCAAAAAAAATCATATCAATGTGAATGAGGAGGAGGGCAGAGTGGAAGCCCATAGCCCATCTGTAGACAATTGGACATCCCCTTACAGAAAGGTCACAGGGAGGATATGAGCTAGTCAGGGTGCAGTATAGTACCGACGAAGCAAACAACTTTCCTCTAGTACTTTAATGCTTCCTCCCTACCACTATCATGACCCCAGTTCTACCTTACAAATCTGGCTCAACTAGAACAAGTACACTCAGATACAAGTTGGAGACATAGAGAATCCAGAACAGATAAACCTCTCAGGACCAATATTGAGAGTAGCCATACCTGGAGGGGAAAGGAAGAAGGTGGGATGAGAAAGGGGGAACCAATCACAGTGATTGACATATAATCCCCTCCCAGGGGGATGGATCACAGAAAAGTGGGTGAAGGGAGACAGCAGTTGGTGTAAGACATGAAAAAAAATAATGATTTCTAAATTATCAAGGGTTCATGAGAGAGGGAGTGGGGGGGGGGGGAGCAGGGAATGAGCTGAAAACTATGCCTCAAGTAGGAAGCAAATGTTTTGAGAAAGATGATGGCAGATATGTACAAATGTACTTGACACGATGGATGGATGGATTGTGATAAGAGCTGTAAGAGCCCCCAGTAAAACAATCAAAAGTAATCATAAATAAACGAATGAACAGACAAAACAAAAAAGGGGGAGCCATGGTAGCATAGTGGATACAAGTTGCACTAACTGCAAGGTCAGCAGTTTGAAACCACCAGCCACGCCTCAGGGGAAAGACGAGGCTTTCCACTCCCATAAAGAGAAGCAACCTCAGATACCCCCAGGGCCGGTCCTAACCCGTCCTGCAGAGCCGCTCTGGAGCACAGTGGACTCCGTGGCAGTGCGTTTATGGTGGTGTGCTTTTGTGTGTTTGTTTTTCAAGATGGCAGTGGGTCGAGGGTCACGAGGTCAATTCGGTGGATGGCAGTTGGCCTTTTCGCAAAATAAGGAATGACAAGATGGGGAGGAGCCCTGGTAGCGCTGTCAGGTGAGTGTCAGGCCGAGAGCGACCAGGTTGGAGGTTCAAACCCAGCTGCCTCGTGGGAGAAGGATGGGGCTGTCTACTCCCCAAAAGATTTGCAGCCTTCGAAACCCGACTTGGCGTCAGTGTGGCTCAGGAAGAGGAGGAGCGGTTGCTTAGGGGGATGTTAACAGCGACACCACCAGTCTCTCCTCCACAGAAAGCGATGGTCTTGGGGCTGAGCCCCGGTGGCGCAGTGGTTGTGTCCACAGTGCGGTCCACAGGGTTGACGGTTCAAATCCAGCAGCAGTTCTCCAGGAGCAAGGCTGGGCCTCCCACTCCCACCTGGGCAGTGATGCTTCCCCCCCTCCCCCCGAAATAAAAAAGATCCGACGTGCAATGCTGTGGCCCAGGTCAAAAGAGTTGGATTCTCTTTCGGACGCTTGGAGGCTGTGTGGCCTTGAGCAGTTAGTTACCAAGCTCCTCTGTGCTGCCGCCTCCTTGCCTGAGCACCACCGCCCCGACAGCAAGGCCAGGCTGAGAGGCAGGACGACCTTGCTTTTCCAACTCCCGAAACGTTCTTCCTGCTATGTTCTCACTGAATGGGGAACGTGGCTGCCTTCCACAGGTTCTGGCTTCCCCGGGCTCTGGTGCCACGCCAGGCTGAGGGCATGGGTGGCCCCGTGGCAGATGAAGAGGGCTCGCTTTCAAGCCACCTTTGGCTCAGCCTCTAACAGTCTGCCCATGGGGCCCGGCCAGGGACTTGGGCCTGCAGTGAGGTCTCCTCTGCTCGTAGCCAGGTGTGGATCTGCTCTTTGAAACGGAAATTTCACCAGATCTAAATCTGGATGGAGCTGAAATGGGCTGTGAGAAAGAAACACTTGCCAGACGGCCAGGGCGTCATTAGCAGGGGGAACCCACGAAGGTACAAGAGCTCATTCATAAAGCTTATGTTGAGGCCATGCTGCGATGATAATATCTGGGGTGCAAGCATGAAATAAAATCCTATGACTAAGGGCTGAGCCCCGGTGGCGGAGTGGTTGAGTGCGGGACTGTAGCCCACTGGCTTGGTGGTTCAAATCCAGCAGCAGCAAGGCTGGGCCTCCCACTCCCACTAGAGGGCAGTGATGCCCAACCCCCCTCCCCCCCCCAAAAAAAAATCCTATGACTAAGACAGTCTGACCTGTTCCTTTTTAGCATGGCCATGAGAACATCATCCAGAGGCATGTTAGGCTCCAGGTCTGTCTGTTGACCACAACGATGTCAGTTCTACCGTGTCCCGTCACAGTAGCTGTGCATCAGAATCGACTCCGGGCCCTGAGTTCGGTCTGGGGAGTTTTCTCATCAAGCTCACCAGGATGGGGGGGTAGGGGCGGAGACTTCCAGAGACTTCTCCCAGAATGCCCTCCTTTGTCTTAACAACCCACCCACCGCTAGCTGTCTAGGGCACGCCAGCGAACGCAATTGCATTTTGGCCTCATGGTGGTCGTCTTCATTCTCTATCGAGTCAGCTGGCTGGAAAACAAATAGACACTGATTGTCTTCCACTTGAGGAAGCCAGAAGTTGAAAAGTGAGATGTCGGCTGGCTAGGGTCTCTAGGAAGGCTTTGACGAAGGACTTGCCGCCTGCCTCAGCCCTCCCCACTCTCAACTCTCCCTTTGCCTCCAGTGTTGCTGGCGACGGTTGGCCTCCGACGGTTGGCCTCCACTGACTGGTAGATAACACACTCAAAACCAAACCCACAGCCATGCAGTCAATGCCGACTTCTTGCGATAGCCCTGTGGGTTTCCAAGACCCCCGTCACTGCTTAGGGGAACAGAAAGCCCAGTCTGTCTCCCTTAGTGCTTCTGGCTGTTTTGAACTAGCGACCATGTGGGTCAGAGCCCAATGTATCACCAGGATGCCACCCCCATGTAAAGTGACCAGATTTTAAGCGGGACACCATTGACCGGGGGCAGGGGGTGTTCTTGATGAAAAATGTGGTCTATATGGAGCCACAAATATGTTCATAGAATGCAAAAATAGTATTGCAACATATCTATTTCATCTTAAAACACCACAGGGCACAAATTGTTAAAAAGCGGGGCGTCTGGTCACCTCACCCCTATGGCCTCCCTGTGGCTTAATTGTATCTGCAAAGACGTATAGATGCATCACTCCCATCCCTGCCTCCATCCTCAACTGATATCCTTCCCTGGGGTCTTTCTGGCCCTGTGTCTCTTCTCCTCATCTTCTAGGACACAAAAAGGTTGGCGTCCCACCCCCAGTAAAGGAAACTCCCAGCTGAGGCCTGGTGGCGCAGTGATTGTGTGCAGGACTGACGGTTCAAATCCAGCAGCAGCTCTCAAGGAGCAAGGCTGGGCTTCCTACTCTCACCGGGGCAGTGATGCGAGGAAAGGAAAAAAAGCAACATGGAAACAATTTTTTAAAATACAAATAAATAAAGGAAACTCCCAGCCATTGAGTCCATGCTAGCTCACAGTGACTCTGTGGGACAGGACAGAACTGCCCCTGTGGATTCTCGAGACTGAAAATCTTCACAGGAGCAGAAAGCCTCATCTTTCTCCCCGGGAGCGGTGGATGGGTTCAAACTGCTGACCGTGTGGTTAGCAGCCCAACGCATGAGCCACTCTGCCAGCAGAGCTCAGGGCTCCCCAACACCCTCGCCGTGGCTTCATCGCAACTACAAAGACCAGTCTCAAGCCAGGTGACATTCAGTGGTCTTGAACTCCCCACGCACTGCCATCGCCTGGCTGCAGACTCACAGCTGACCCTCTAGAACTTCCCTGGGGGTTTCTGAGACTCTCACTCTTTGGGAGGCGGGGGAAGACCCACCTTTCTTCTGTGGAGTGGCTGCAGGTCTTGTGGATCCAAGACTGTCACTTTTTGCAGAAACAGAAAGCCCCGTCTTTCCCCATGGAGCAGCTGGTGGTTTCGAACCCCTGACCTACCAGGTAGCAGCCCAACACATACAGAGCTCCTCATTCACAGGCCCCTGAGATGAAAGCCAATAAACCTAGACCATTGCTGTCGTCAGGTCACCTCCAACTCACAGCGGGCCTGGAAGGCAGAGTAGAACTGCCCTCCCCTTCCCCCTTACTCTCCCCCCTACCCATTTCCATCAAGGTGGAAGCAGAAGGCTGCCCCTCTCTCCCTCAATCAAACAGCTGCCCTTCTCTCCCACCAATCAGCAGATGGGTCGGAGCCACTGGCCCCCTGGTTCCTAGCAAAGTGCCTGAGCTGCGCCACCAGGATCCCTCACCAGGGGTGAGAACCCCCTGACAGGATCTCTCTGAGGGCAGACACCTCAGCCCATAAGCACCTTGTGGAAGGAAACGTGGTGGGCATCCCGCCTTACCGTGGGGCAAGGACGCAGAACCAGAGTGGACAATTCTTTCCAGGCATGTGAAGAAAGAAGGAGAGAGGGTGGAGGCCAGGTGGAGGTGGAGGTGGAGGCAGGGACTGTGTCCTGCCAGGTTCTGGACCCCTGCTCCGGCATCATGATGAGTCCAAGAGACAGATGTGGAAGAGGGCTCGGTCAGGGGAGGTGATGTCTTCCAAATGGGTAGAGGGGAGTGGAGAGGAGCCAGAGCTTGCCACCCACCCCACTGGGGCCCTGGCCCAGCATGGAGCTGCAGAAGCAGACCCTGATCCTCACCCTTTCCCCTCCTCCCACCAGCCTGTCTCTCTCTGAGGAGCCTGCCCTTGGACGCGGGCTGCCCCCGGGGCCCTTTGGAACAAAACATACGGGGGCTGCTGTGGGAGTGTTGTTCTTTTTTCCTCTTTAACAAAAGAGCTCATTGAATAAGCAATGGGTTTTCCTGCAACTATTTTTAAAGGTGGGACTGCAGGCCCGGCTGTGAGGAAAATCACTCTGCACCCTCCTGAAGGTCACTCAGCATTTGGGGAGAAGGACGGAGGCAAGGGCGGCTCCCTCCCACGCCCCACCCTAGGAGGCAAGATGATGGAGGCTCAGGTGTACCATTCTCCCTCCCAACCACCACCACCATCACCACCCTGGGGCCTGGGGGAAGTACACGTCCCCCAAGACCTGCTGGACTCTTGAGCTGGCCAGGTCAGCACTGGACACACATCTGTGTCCTCTGCAGTATCCTTAGTCCAGTCCCATTGGTCAAAGGAGTTTTGAGTGAGGAGTTCAGGGTCCCTGTCACCCCACACAGTGTCGGGCTTTCCATATCATGGTCACTCTGTTAGTCCGGGCAGACTAGAGAAACAAATCCATAGACACACATATGGATATAAGGGAATGGTTTATATAAAAGAGGAGTGCAACATTGAGAAAGCATCCCAACCCAGTCCAGTTCAAAGTCATAAATCCAATATTAGCCCATATGCCCGATCCCAGTCTATAACGTCTCCTTCTGACTCACGAGGTCACTGGCCTGTGGGTGTAGAGTCCCGGCGCTTGTTTCCAGGGCTCTGGGTCCATCAACAGCATCCAGTGGTGGTAGAAGCAACTCAGCACTGGCAGGACTCTCCACATGGCTTCTCCAGCTTCAGAGGTCTGGTTCCATCAGGGTAAGGCCGTGTGGCTTCTCCTCCAGCTCCTCTAGCTCCTCAGATGCTGCCATCTTGTCTTGTCTGTAGTTCATCGTCTCAGAGACTGACTCCCAACAACTGGGGAAATAGCCTCTCATCTCCACCAGGAGAATATCATGAGATTTCCCAGAAGTCTCAGGAGAAAGCCATGCCCACACAGAGGCCTCATTGGCTACTCAATTGCTATCTTCAGATTAATAGACTAGATTCCACCCCTACATTTCAATCATGAAATTGACAAATACATGATAGCCACAGTCACCCTGCCTCCGTTGCCTCCTGGACCGTGGACTGGTTTCAGAAATCAGTATCTGGCCTCAGACACCCACAGGTGATTGTTCTGATCAACCCTGCCAGCCTTGATGCCTAGTGATGTCACTGCTCCAGTAGTGTCACTAGGGTAAGTGTCCCCAGTTCTGAAACTCACAATGTCACCCCCTCACACACCCTCCCATTCTAGATGCTAGACTTGCGTATTCCCCCATGTGACTCCTAGAGTAATAGGTGATATGGTAGTTGTAACTTGATTAGAGGCCCTGTTTCTTCGATTATATGTACACTCACAGCAAACCTGTTCTGTAAAGTCTGTACATCCAATGGATGGGTGGGTGGATTGTGATAAGAGCTGTACAAGCCCCAATAAAATGATTTTTTTTAAGTCTTTGTACATCACAGGGCAACTTTAATTGCCGCACTAAGAGGAACTGAGCAAAAGTCTTTCTAAAAGGTTCTTTCTTCTTTTACATTAATTCCTACTGCATTCTCAAAGCAGGAGCCCTCGTGGGATAGTGGCTACAAACGAGGCTGCTCACGAGGAGGTTGAAGGTTTGAACCCTGCAGAGGCTCCAAGGGAGAAAGACTGGGCTTTGTCATCCTATAAACAGTTCCGCCTCAGTCACCCACCGCAGGGTCCCTATGCCCCAGCATTGGCTCCAGGCAGCGGAGCTTTGGCGTTTCTGACTCCAGTAAAGGGTTACAGTCTGGGAAACTCCCGGGACAGTTCTACCCTCCTCGCCTGCTGGGTCGCTGTGAGCCAGCATTGAGCGAGGGAGTCATTCTCCAAACAGGTGTCGAGGTAGGTCCACTTCAGACAACCAAGCCCGGCTCACTGTCACGGAGTCGACTGTGACTCTCCAGGCGAGTCGAAAGCCTCTTCTTTCTCCGAGAAGGCTATTTGTCTTCCTGACTCGGGGCGGGGGGGGGTGTGTGTTTGACTGTACAGCTGCTCCTCTCTGGGGGCACACAGCCTCTTCCTTCTCCCATGGAGCAGCTGGAGGGTTTGAACCACCGACCTCGGAGTTCGCAGCTCAACGCATACCCCACTATGCCACTAACTGTGGCAACCTCTTGGGGAACCTTCTGGAAGAGCAGGTCCCTCGGCAGCTCAGACGGTCTCTGCTCAGACCTCGCAGACCAGGTGTTTTGACATCCACAAGCATCTTCATGCTGCTCTCTGGAGCGAGACCCCTGTGCTGGTAAACAGGCTGAACCTGAAGACTACACGAAGGTTTCTGATGTCCATGGTGAAGGAGAAGACAGGGCACCTTACAGGCATTCACGTGCTTAATAACGACGCGGAAATCCGCTCCAGGCGTACCAGTTGCATTGGGCATAGCCAGGGGCCGGTGGTTGCTTGATTAGGGTCCCCCTGACTGTTTGCTGTGACCACCTCCTCACCTGGAGCTCAGTCCACTCCTGGGTGTCCTGAGGCCCACAAGAGAAGTGATCTGCTGGGGAAAGGCCAGCCCACCTCCCCTAAACAAGAAAATCTGGTGGGTTTCAGACGGAAGAACCAGATGTGGTCAGCGGAACACTCACCGCAGTGGGCTGGACATCAGACAGGTGTCAAGTCTTCCCCAGGTCAGGAGAGAAGGAGAGGACGCAGGGGCCACGAACCAGGAAGTGGGCAGAGCAGGTCCTGGCACTCCGACAGTTGCCGAGAGGCCGTTTCACCCTGGCCTGGGGGATGGGGGGGGGGGGGGGGGGGGGAGGGTCGTTCTGAGTCCGGATTGTTTGGTTTGGTCTGCCCCTGCAGAGCGGACAGCTGCTGGATGAAGGGCGTGGCTTAGGCCCCCTGGATCTGGATGAAAAGACGTATGCTAATAAGTAAGGCTGGGATGGTTCGTGGGAGGAGCTTGAGGGCCCAATCAAGAGTGGTGGACTTCATCCTGCAGGCCTTTGGGTGATGAGAGTCGTCCCCCACCCATCAACTGGAGGCACAATGGGGAAACTGTGAGCTGCCCACCCAGAGGTCAGCAGTTTGAACCCACCAGTGGCTCCAAAGGAGAAGGGACCAGGCCATCAGCTCCAGAAAAAGAAAGCCTGGGAAGCCCTGCCCTTCATGGTCACCCTACGACAGAACCAGCCAATTTCAAGGTTGGTGGTTCGAAACTCACCCCCCAACCCCCCCAACCCCACCGAGACGATGGAAGAAAGGACTTTTGATCTGCTTCTGTAAGGATTACAGCCCAGACAACTGCCTGGGGCATAGTTCTAGTCTCTAAGACTCTCGGGTTTGGGGGGCACTGTGGGTTGGCAGGGACTCAGCAGCAGCAGGTTGGCTGTGGGGTTTACTGAGGCTGTAGGGAGTCCCTGAGGGCTTTGAGCAGGGAGGCATTTGTGGGGGTGGTTAGAGGCTGTCCAGTGGACTCAGCAATGGTCCTGCAACATGCTCACAAGCGTTCTTATGTTTGAGCCCAGCTTTCAGCACCAAGTCAGCCCATCTTATCAAGTCTTCTTGCCGCCACTCCCCCCACCACCACCCCCAACTTTACCAAGCAGAATGTCCTTCTCCGGGGGCTGGTCTCTCCTGATAACACGCCCAAAGCACATCATGCTAAGTCTTGCCATCTTCGCCTCTAAGGAGCACCCAGCTGCACTTCTTCTAAGGTGGGTTTGTGGGTTCTTTGGGCAGTCTGTGGGTCCCTGCAAGGTCCCTCGTCGGCACCAGCCTTCAAATGCACCCACTTGCCTCCAGTCTTCCTTATCTATTGTCCAACGTTGACAGGCATAGGGGCCATGAAGCATATCATGACTTGGGTCAGGCGCACCTTTGTCCTCCAGGTAATGTCCTTGCTTTTCTCTACTTGAAAGAGATCTCCTGCAGCAACACATTAAAGGAGTCAGCCCCTGGGGGGTGCTCCCTGGAACATGCTTAACCATTCACCAAAAGGTTAGAGGATTGACCCCACCCAGAGTCATCTTGGAAGAAAAGCCTGGTGGTCCACCTCCCAGAAAATCAGCCCTTGGGAACCTCCAGGGAGCCCAGTGCTGTCCTGGTCCATCTGGGGCAGCCTGGAGACTGAGCCCCTGCAACTGACCCACCAACCGAACTAGGGAACAAGCTGTGTGTGTCGGTCAGTGAGACTGGTCCTGGAGCTCCTGGTTTCTGGTGAAGAGAGGATGCCACCGGTCTCCTTACTGAGGTTAGATGTCGCCTACGGTCCACTCAAATGCTCACTTGGTGACTGGCCTCCTGAGAAGCCTGACAGGCCAGCCGCAGGGCAGTGGAGGTGACCATTGCCTTCGAAGGGAAGCCTGGCCCTCAGCACCTGCCAGGCTTCCTCCAGCAATGTGAGGGCCTGCACTGCCCTCTGGTGTCCATGCCTGGACACACCCTGGGCTTGGGGCAGGCGGGAAAGGAGAGCAAGAGCCACTGTGGTCACGGCTGCCTGCACAGGGTGGGCTGAGACCCTCACACAATACTGGTGTGTCCCTGCAGCTGAGTGACATCCCCTGGGAGGGGGGGGGGCACGGCAGGAGCGAAAACAGAAGTCAGAGGAGAGTCTGGGAGACTCTATGTACCACCAAGAGACTGTGAGGGACCAGTGGCATGGTGAGCACTCAGAGATCCCAGAGGATCTGGGGGCCGTTGTCAGTGTCACTGAGCCAGTGTACCAGGTACCCGGAAGAGGATGGGGGACAGAGAACGGACCGGAGGGAGGTAGATTTGCAGTAGAGCAGGTGCATTGACTAAACTTGCAGGGCAGAGAAGGAGAAGTCAACTGTCCGGGATGTGTCTCTTGAGCGTCCCCCTGGGTGGGAAAGGAATTTTCCTGAGCTGGGGCATGCTCTTAAGAAGATGGATCTAGGGAGGAGACCCGGGCTGTGT
>PVJH01020026.1:0-41496 GCA_004026705.1 Nesogale talazaci | reverse complement strand
GGGATTTTTATTGTGATAGTAATTAGGTCATTTCAGAGTAGGATGAACTCTACATCTAACCATTTCTGAATTATAAAAAGAGTACATTGGACATAGAGACACACAGGGGGAGGCAGGCAGCATGTGAGAATCAAATACAAGTTGAAGAAGAAGACCCAGTACTCCTGACTGAGTGGTTGAGAACCTGACTGGGGCGTTTAACCTCCAGGACTAGGAGAAAATAAAGTCATCTTCTTTGAAGATCATCCACCTGTGATCTCTATGTTATGACAGTACTAGAAAAATGAAATATCATTTCTATTAGTACTTATGTTTTCTTAATATTTTCACGTTTTAATGTCTCCAATATTATAAATAATACTAATTCCCCAACTACAGACATGGGTGTTTCCCAACTGCACAAAAACGTCAGCTAACCTCAGCACTCTTTCTCTTCAATTAACCTTCTGGAGGGAGGGGAGAGAGTAGTTCTCATGTTATCCCAATTTTTCTTCAATCCACTGAAATTCAAGGTCAGTGGTTCGAACCCAGCATCCTGTCTTGTGAGAGAAAGATCAGTCTGTTTGCTTCTGTAATGATGTAATGTCTTTGAAATCTTTAAAGAACAGTTCTACTCTAACCTAAAGGGTCATTAGAAGTTGGAAGTTACTCAATGTCACAAGATTTTATGACACTGAAACACTGTTGTTAAAGTCATGGGTGAATCTCATTATGACCAATCTAATGGGTGATTTTCATCAGTCTTTCCTTGAAACATTCTTTTCCACTGCCTTCCATAATGTTCTATTCCATTGACTACCAAAGGACGCTACTTTGAGGACTATGTGCCTGACACAAGCCATGATACTTTTAGTCACCTCCCATGCATGTGAAAGTTGGAGATTTAATGAGGGAGATAGAAAAAGAACTGATGCATATGGCTTGCAATGCTAGAGAAGAATATTGAAGGTAACATGGACTTCTAAAAGGATGGACAAATCTGTCTTGGAAGAAATACAGCTAGAGTGCTCCTTGGAGGCAAAGATGACAAGACTTCATCTTACATACTTTGTACATGTTATCAAGAGGGACCAGTCCCTGGAGGACACTGTGCTTGGTAAAGGAGCAGTGAAAAAGAGGAAGGCCTTCAGCAAGAAGGACTGACCCAGAGGCTACAACACAGAAACAGTTGCGAAGCTGGGGAAGGACTGGACAGTGATTCATATTCTGTGGTGCATATGGTCACTATGGGTCAGAATGGACTTGATGACCTAACAACAACCCCAGAATCCTTACATTCTTAATCTCAAAAAGACGTAGGTATCTTTTCCTGTTGCCCTTTAAATATGAAATATTACTCAAGGTTTAGTCACAGGTCATCATCTCTTCTTACTTGACATGGACTCTCTGATAATATTATAAACTTCTGTGAACCTAACTCTTAAATCTTCAGCCTAGATTTCTCTGTGAAGCTGCTTGCATTAGTGCTTGCATATCTATTGGATATTATGACTTGGATGGCTTGTGGGCATTTTAATATCAAAATGTCTGAAACTAGAGCTGAGCCCCAATGGCGTAGTAGTTGTGCACAGGACTGCGGCCCACTGGGATGGAGGTTCGATTCCAGCTCCACGGAGCAAAGGCTGAGCTTCCTACTCCCACCACCTGAGGGCAGTGATGCCCCCCCCCAAAAAAAAAATAAATAAATAAAAATGTCTGAAACTGAAACCACTCTCACCTCTCCTTAAACGAGCATCTTCCGTGGTATTGTTTTTCTGCATAAATGCATCATCTTCTGACCAGCTGCCCAAATTTTTTAAAAATCTCAAAATTAACCATTAGGGAAGTTATTTTTCTCTCCTTTACTCCACCCATCAGCCATAATCAAATCTTGACCTACCTCCTAAAAATGTTTCTTTTATCCCCATGGCTTGTGACACTTTCATGTTACAAGTCACCATAATTACTCATCTGGGTTAGTAAGACTGTCTTACGATTCTCATATCTCCAATATTTCACATGGTCACTTTCTAGAATGGAGACTTGTGGTGGCAAAATTGTCATATTTTGGGCTGTAGTTCTCAAGGTTGGCAGTTCAAAACCACCAGTGGCAGTGACTTTCTGGTGCCCTGGAGAAGGTGGATATGACTTTACATTGTTCACAAGATTCTTCTTATCTGCCTGACATTACTTTCCCACTTGCTTTATACTTTCCCTAAACACATTCGCATTGAACCATATAACAAGCACTGATACCCACTTCCAGGAACACTCTCACCTAACTTTACCACCTGCTTAACATCTGTTCATCACTTCAGCTTCATCTTTTTTCCTGCTTCACACAGAGACTTCTTTCAACACAAGGATATGCTTCAGAAGGGCTAAATATGTATGCCAGTTTCTCTCAGAACATCACATCTTCTCTTAAATTGCATTTATCAATGTTAAGAGATATTTGATATTCTTTTTCCCTAATAAATTATAAATTCCATAAGGTCTGAGAGCATTCTTATCTTGCTAATGTTATATGAATACAACAAAACACTATGCATCTGTCAAAACTCTTAAAAGCATGCAACACAAAAAGTGAACTCTTGAGTAAACTATGACCTTAGTTAATAATATTGTATCAATATTGTATTGATTGCATCAATTATTACTAGTGAACACATTAATGTAAGAAATTAAAGAGAAGAGAAATTGTGTACGGGGAGACAATGGTGACTATGGGAACTATTTGTGGTCTCTGCAAATTTTCTTTAAAATTTAAACTGTTCTAAAAATACAGTCTGTATTAAATAGCATCTGGGGTCTTCAAGACTTGTTTCCAAACAAGCAGCCATCTAAAAGGGACTTTACCTAAAAGTACATGTAAGAAGCACACCAGTATTAGTCACTGAAAGACTGTAAATCATATCATCCAAAGTTGAAGAAGGGAATCAGTTTGAGAATCCAGTGTGCGAAAGGCTATGAATACATTGGGAACCCAAGACACATCTATAAGTTTTACATAGGAACTAGGTCTCTGGTGATTTCCCTCTACCCATAATAAAGGGATGGGAAAAAGTGGTTACTAAAAAGTGGTTACTAAAAGTGGTTACTAAAGTGGTTAAAGAAAATCAAAATGAAAACCCTGATTTGAACTGTTAAAACCTTGTCAGTTGATTCCCCCCTCTAATGGACTTTAGGCCTGACCTACTTTTCAACATTTTGTGTACGTTTTGTTTGTTCATATTGGAGTTTACCTCAGGTATTATGTCATTGGGGCTCACCCTCTTGAATTTTTGTTTCTTATTTTTCTGTGTTTCAGTATATGAAACCCAGGATTGATGAAACTTTTGGGACATCAAGTAGAGTAAGGGTTTGGGGGCAGGATATTGTACAGTTAGGGGCGAGGGGGTGGAAGTTAGAGATGGTGGTGGTAAAAGAGAGACAACGTCAAGGAGTCCAGGATGGAAAGAATGTTTGGAAACTGACTGTGATAACAGTTGTAAACTGCTGCTTGACACGATTGAGCTATGGAATGATATGGTATCTGTGTTAACTCCCAATGAACTGGTTTCGAAAAGCGGATAAAATAAAAATACAATCTATTAAAAATAATAACAGACAATGAAGCATCTAACTTATGAATAAATGAATAATGCTTTTGTTGGAAATGTTTTACTATAAAATATGCAAAACATGTGAGAAGAGTAAAATAGTTTCCATGGACCTAGTAGCCCACTTAATGAGTATTAACTGATAACTGACCTTTCACCAAATTTCACCTTCTATATTATTCTGAAGCAAATTCCAGACCTCATATCAATTCATTAATAAATATTTTCAAAGGCTGAGCCCTGGTGGCATAGTGGTTGTGCACGGGACTGCGGCCCACTGGGTTGGAGGTTCAAATCCAGCAGCAAGGCTGAGCCTCCTACTCCCACCACCAGAGGGCAGTGATGCCCCCAAAACAAATAAATATTTTCATATATATCTCATAAATAAGGCTTTTTTTTTACAAAACAAAAATACCACTTCTAAAAATAATAATTCTTTAATGTCCATGTGTTTACTTAACAAACTATATTTATTATTTGTTGGGTAGGATTACCATTTAAATATGATCCATATGTTGCATTTGAATGATAATACGAGCAGGTCTCTTTTTACCTAGAGATGTTGAACAATGGCTTTTAGTGGGTGTTGCTGCATGGCAGCCTTAGGCAGAACAATTACATGTCGCCAAGTTCTGTACACTCATGGTATGTTGAGTTCACTGTGTCAAGATGTTTCCATTAATCTCCAGGCAATATATATCTCATTGAGGGTTTCTTTTCATTTCAGTAACCCACTAAGCTTCACAAAATGACCTTCTTTTCTGGTCATTTTTGTTCCCTGATGACATGTACAAAGTAAGCAAGCAAATGTCTAACCATCTTCATTTCTAAGACTCATTCTATTTCATCTCTAAGCCTGATTAATTCATTATTCTGGTAATTCATGGTATTTATAATATTCTTCACCAATATCACAAATTGTCTAATTTATCTTGTCTTCCATTTTCACTATTCAGGTTTGCATGCATATAAGGTGATTAAAAATACCAATGTTTTCATCTCTCTTAGTCAATGACACCAAGTATTATTTTATGTGTTTGATGACTGCTTGACTCTCCCCTTGAAGTGTCTCTTAAAGTCCCATGGCCCTTGTTTGATTGGCTATTTGTCTTTTTGTTGTTAGGCTGTCAAGTCTTTATATATTTTCTTGTTACTAGACTCGTCAGATATTTGGTTTCTGAAGAAGATACTTTCTCAATCTAGTTTAGCTTACCTACTAAAATAAATTCTTTTTTGTTGTTGTTCAGTACTCCCTGGCTTTGGTTTATTTATTTTTAATCCCTTGAAGGTCTAAGGGCTCATTAAAACCATAGAATGAATAAAACAACAATTTTCAGCTCAATGCATAAGATGAAAAAGAACTTGTAATTCTATATCATTGGGTGTAGCACCAAAAGGGAGTAAAAACGTGACATATCATTGTTAAAGTGAAAGGTAAAGGTTAACCTCTAATAATAGCCTGACAACTATGACATTTTTATATCAGCATGGGAATTTTTTTTGTTTGAAAAACCATATGGAGCCACGCTGATGGCAGTAAGAGCCCTGAAGCTGGAGAAGTCATGGGGAAACCTATACCAGCACTGAGATGCTTCCACAAGACTTCTTACCCACTGGCCTGTGATATTCCTGCATTTGGCATCATTGCATGTGCTGTCTGGATCTGAAGGGGAATTTATGAACTGGTATTGGACATTTGGGCTAATAACGATTTGATCTGGATTGGGCTGGGATGTTTCCTTAATATACAAATGCTCTTTGATATAAAAGCTCTTTCCTATACAAAAAAACAAATAGAATAAAATAAAATCTTATGAGCATTATGCTCTTTTCAGCTCTATATAGAATCAAATTAACAACCGAAACTTGAAAGATTAGAAAACAAACATAAGGGACAGAAAGGGTTTATGTTAAAGAGGAAAGAACATCTCAGAAAATAGGGGTGAGAATAAATGTATAACTTAAAAATGGTCATCAATGTCACTAAATTCTATATGTAGAAACTGTTGACTTGTGAATGTTTTGTTGTGTATATTTCATGAAGACCTCTCCAGAAGAGGATCCAAGCCTGGATTAACCACAGAAAGGCTATCTGACCAGGAAAGAGACTTGTTGAATATAGTTATATATTGAGGTCTAAGTTCGAGCCCACTCACTCTCTGTCTTCCTTAGGGTCTGTAGACATTCTCCCACCATGCCCGTTTTATTATAAATTAGGTGAGCAGTTACATTTTGATGGATCAACTTTGTACACCACAGTTTAAAATATTTACCACCACCCCCCCCCATCCCCAAATTAAGAAGGACCCATTTTTCCTCATGCTTTTCACAGTACACCCTTAGGTTCCCACCTTGAGGCTTTCTTGTTGCTTCTTGAACACCAGACGACCTAGGTTTGCATGAACTCCAAGCAGCTGCCCTGGCTCTGGCAGCTAGACCTTCTCACATCAGAGGAGGCTGTGGCCTGGCTCACCCAAGTACGCCCTCTCACACCAGAGGTTGGCTTTTCTCCCATCAGCTTGTTACTGAAGTCATTCAGGAGTTGTTGCTGAAGTCACTCGGAAGGAGTTGCCTGCGTCAAGCAGGTTATGACAAAAGGAAGGAATTACTGTGCTGGCATGTGTTTTAGCGCAGTCATATCCACCCACCTGAGGAAGGACCCCACCTTTTTAGTGGTGAGGCTCTCCGGGTTATTTCAGGAGTGGTGAAGGGAGGTGTACAGGGTAAAGATCAATGAGTCAAACGTGTGGCAGAAAGGGCGCTCATCTAAGTAAGTGAGCACTTTACAGGGCAGTAGCATTAAGCTGTAACCCTATGGTGTTAGCGCTAGCTCTATGACTTTCTTCTCTCCTAGCCAGGAGTCAAAAACAGTAGTTCTCAAACTGTGGGTCGCAACCCCTTTGGGGGGGAGGTGTGAATGACCCTTTCACAGTAATAATAAATGCATTCTACATATCAGATATCTACATTACAATTCATAACGTAGCAAAATTACAGTTATGAAGTAGCAAAGAAAATAACTTTATGGTCGGTGGTCACCACCACATGAGGAACTGTATTAAAGCATAGCGGCCTTAGGAAGGTTGAGAATCACTGGTCTACAGTGTTAGCTGTAACAATGTTTAGAGATTGAACTGTCTGTGGCCTCTTACCTCTGGATTGGGTTGTGGTCCTTTCTCAGGCTCACTGAAACTATAATACCACTTTATTGTCCTAAGATCTCCTAAAGACATCCTAGAGATGGTATGTAAGACCAGGTTGACTAGAAAAACAAATATATTTATTATACATATATATTATAACTATTACACTTACATGAATTATTGCAGAAAAATCTTCTAACAAGTACTTTTCCTACAACTTGAGATGCCCAAGCCTTCTGTGATCCCTATATTTTTCTTTGCTGTTCCAAACCATCATGAATACTCATTTGTTGTCTCCTGGACCTACCATATTTCCACATACTTGCTCATGTACCACGGCCTAGTCTATCTAAATTACTTCAAAATATTATGGTCTATTGAGGAACAGGTCTCTCTTCCCTATTCTCCTGTCATAGTGCTAAGCATTAATTGCAGGTTGAATTATGGCTATAATTTCTACCTTGTAATTTTGGTGAACCCAGACAGAGAACTCGGATGTCTTTGTGCTGGCCTGGGTAGGCACTGCTGGTGCAGTTCCCCAGAGTCTACATGACAGAAATGATGCCCATTCATTCCCTGGAAAGTGAAATTCAGAAGCTCCTCAAGAAGAACCTAAAAGAAACTGGGGAGAGTCAATTCTAGTCCCTTGCACCACCCTTGCCCTGCTCCCATAAAAAGCATATCAACAAATATTTGCCAAATAAACAAGGGACCAGAAAGGAATGAGATCTCACTCTCTCTGAAGGAACAACTCAGTCCCTACTTTATTCACAGCACCTTCCCAACTCCCTTTATACTGTAGCCCAGATTGGGCTCTCCAGATTTCCTTTGACAGTTTTGTGTGAAATCCTCATCAAAATTATTTCTCATTGCACTGAAAAGATTTCTGGAGAGTTTCGTCTTGCCAGTTCAACCATACTATAAGCTCTTTGAATATAAAATATCAGACTTATTTATTTTCAGGGTAAGCCCGTTATCTGCACAAGTAAATGCACAAATGTGTTCAACAAAATAGCACCAAGTAATGGAGCTTAGGGTTAGGAACTGTGGAGAGGTGACTATTACAATACTCCATTTCAGCATCTCTACAAGTCGGATAAATTTGCTGCAATTGTCTTCTTTACCTCTCCTTAACTATATCTAAGATTTTTAAGTAAATTGGTGCTTTTGAGCAAAAATTATAAGACTTAATGATTGATATAAGACTGTAGTAAATGATGCATGTCTAAAAACTAGCAAGATGCTAAGAAGAATTGGTTATTTTCGCATCATTCAAGAGGCGACTATTACTGACTGAGGAGAAATACAACAACTACACACAGATAAAAGAATCATGGCTGATTTTATTTGTCCTTGATACTTATAACTTTCTCTATATATATACAAATTAAAAGTAGTTATTTCATAATCCAAATAGTATCAAACATCATTTTTAGAGAAAAGAACAATTTAAATGGTTTTTACTATGTGCTTTCTTTCTATCATAATTGGCCTTTATGATAGGAGCTACTCTGCACCTCAAACTTTGAAACAATTCCAAGAATCAGGAATCTGAGATCCTTGTCATAATACATCCATGATTGACTGCAAACAATAAAAGCCAATAGCCCGAGGCTATAATTTTTTTTGGACATAAATGATTTTATGTCCAGCCCTCTAAAAACCCAACTCCCTTTTTTTTCCTTCAGGTAACCTCTAATGTGACAGCACTTTTTACCCTGAGTTCTCACTAGTTCTAAAATACTAAAATTGGTTTTAAAAATAATATCTGGAAATAAAATAATTTTTAAATTCTTAATAGGTATCACTAACCAGAAATATGAAATATTAGTTATCATCTAAGCATAATCCTACCTAGAGTTACGCCTTATATTTAATATTGATGCAAATGAGTGAATTCTACCTGTAGCACTGTTTAGTAAGAAAAATTTTGCAATGTTATTTGTAATGATGCTATCAGCGTCTTATGAATTAGCATTGAAGCAGCTCAGGCTGTACGGTGCTGGGAGCCAATCGATGACTCATGGCTTATAATGAGCAGACGGTGCTAATAAAACACAAGTTCCTTGGATTTGTACATTCTGAAACAGTACATGGTCAGAATGAACTAGAATTAAAAATATATGTGTACACAGCTCCCATTAAAACAAGACCAGAAATATTCTACCAAATTTCGTTGGTGTCCCCAATGAATTTTATAAGGCTCATACCAGAGTTATTCAAATTTTAGCAGAGAATTCAAACTTGAATAATTAATTGCCTATTTTCAAGTGACCATGGTATGAGGTTAACTGAAAATTTTTCTGAAAACTAATGAACATTTAGAATTCACAAGTCAACCACACATGTCCATTTTCTAAATCATGCCAGAACCTGTAAACACATCATGTAATATCACAAGAGGGTCTTAGTGTTGCACATAGAATTGAGGTTGTTAATCTTCTGATCTTGAAAGAAGAACAGGCCCTAGATTATTTGGGTGGCAAATGCAAACCCAAAAGTCATTATAAGAGAAGGGGGAATTATGAAGGAAATGTCCAAGTGACGACATGTGTGAAACAGTTGACCAGTCATTTGCAGAAGCTAAAAAGAGCAACAACCCCCAAAAGTGGATTCTCCTCTTCTAGCCATCAGAAAGGAAGGCAGCCCTGTCAATATTTTTTATCTTAGTCCTGTTAGTTTAATTTCAAAATCTCACTTTTAGAGTATAAAATAAAAGTGGTAAGCTCTTATTTTTAGTATTTTTTTCAATTTTTAAATCATTTTATTGGGGGCTTGTACATTGCTTTTCTTTATTTAAAGTTATTTCCTATGTATATGGGTGTCTATGATTTTGTTTCTCTAGACAATCCTGCTTAACACAATGTGCTTTTGTATCTGTAACACTTTTAAAGAAGAAACATATATTCAGACTTTTACTTAACTCCCATGGCAACATTATGTTGTCAGCCAGAGGATAATTATGGAAAAGTGAATCTGCAGCCTTAAAGTACTCTAGACCCTATATGAAAAAAAATTGCATTTTCATGAAAATAATTAATCTCAACCACAACCTTATTATCTCTAGATTTTACTGTAATCTTAAATTTGTTTTGATCAGGATTTTGAGGCAATGATAAGCGAATTGTTCCATCCATAGCAAATAGTAGAAAATTCATGTATTAATTCTATTTTCTTCCCAAAGCAAAAGGCTGCCTTTATGCATTCAAAACTGCCCTCACGGGCAGGTGAGAAAACAATCCTTCATGTCCTGACAAGAAACCAAAAGGGCCTTTGTGAAAACACATATTTTGCATCCAAAACCCAAACAGGAGCACATCTTCAGAGATAGAGGATGACATGTTTATGCGACATAGCAAAGTACTCCTTATCTAGTGTGCATCAATACAGAAGAGAAAAACATATGATTTGGTTACATGTAATCCTGCTGATCAAGTTTTTAAATATTTATATTCAAAATGATGGTACTATTTCTTCTTATTCGAGCTTTAAGTTGTGTAAAAAATTACATTTTCAAATCTTGAGCTGCACACCAGTGAACTCTGAAAAAAAAAATCGTTTAAACTTAAGATGAAAAAAAATCCTCAAGATAAAGAGTTTCCTGCCAAATGCTATCAAATTGAACTTTCTGATACTGAGTATTCAAATATTTATTTAGATTTTATGTTTACAGGTTTGATCCAGAAGAAGAAAGTATGTTCACATGCATTTCATGAGGCCAAATATTATTTTCTAAAATAATCAAATTAAATGTTTATCTCATCATATAGTGTTGCCATTGACTTGAAATCTGTCCGTTTTTTTTTCTCTCTTCTGATTCTCCCAACTTTCTAGATCCTATCTGGTCCATTGTCTTTTTCTGCCTTTTTTTCCCCTACCCTTGTCTCTTTATTATGTATTTCTCACACTGTATAAAAAGTTTGAATTGACAGAGTGTCTTTAGTAGTTATCAGATGTCAAGTAAAAAACAGTTAGCATTGACATGGTGACATGGAAGAGATTGAGAAGATGCTCTTTTGTTTCGGTGAAAAAAATTGAAATTTTTAAATAAAATGCCTACCAGTCATTTTTATAACTATACAGCTCCATCAGCAGCAAACTAGCTTAGTTATATTATTAGTTGCCTTATATAATTTATTTTATCATTATTGTCTTTGTGTTTTCCTAATATTATTGGCACCTAATACTGATGAATTACCTGTAAATGTAGTGGGCAATATTTTCCTACAATATTTTAAATACCACTATATATTGAAATAACTTAATTATATTAAAAGCAAAATAAATACACTAAATTTCAGGTAGGCAGCAATATAATTTATATAAAAATCAAGATATCCTGAGTCAATTCATTTAGGAAAGTGGACACCCTTCAATAAATTAAGAGTATCGTAGGTTTAAATTACATGTACCTTCACAATCATCTAGTCCCACTACATTGATTTATAATTTAGAAGACCACAGACCTTAAATTTAAAATAAAGAGCTTAAAGTTGTATCACTAGTGGGAGGCAAAAATGGGCCTGAACTTTGTCTTCCTGACTCTTAGGCAGAAGAATATTGATTGTGGAATGTCAATCATGTTTCCCACCCCCTCCCCCCATCAGAGAGAATAAAGCAGGAACAAACAGTGTTTCCTTTGGTTGTACCTGAGGTCAGTCTGTGTGAGAACTAACTCAACATACCTAACAACAACTGGAGAAAGCATAGTTTCCTTATCCCCGGCACCTATAAGCACCAATGATCATCGTTCTCTGTCTCCTTCTATAGATATCCTTATATGCCTGACTCATTGTAGTTATGTAGGTGCATCTATCTTAGATGATCCTCCATCCAGTTGCATTTTCATCGCTGCACACTATTCCATTGCCTGTAATTACCACAAACTGTTACACACTTCTTCACTTTGGTTGTTTCCATTTATTTGCTGCTGTGAGTAAAGTGGCATGAACATAAGTGTGCTTATGCCTCTGAGTAATTATTTTTAGGTCTCGAGAGTATATACCCAGAGAAAGGCAGGACTTGCTACTCCCTTACAGAGTTATAGCCTCTGGAATTTGCAGAGACCAATCTACCCTGCTCTGGAGGGCCCCTCTGACTCAGTGGCAGTGAGAGTGCACACCTATGAGCGAGATTGGTAGATCATAGGGTAATTCAATTTCTAGTTTTCTACGAAAACCCCATCGTCTCTGCATCATTTTAGAGTCCCGCCTGTTGTCCTTTTTTCTTCCTTTGTTTGGGTCCCTGTATTTGACCCAGGTAAGATAGTATCTCATTACAGTGTTGATTTGCATCTTTTTAAGTGACTGATGACCGTGATCATCTTTTCTTAAGTTTTTGGCTGCCTGGATGAAAATCTGTTCATGTCGTTCGCACATTTTTGTGATTGGGTTGTTTGTTTTTGTATGTGTTTTTAAATTTACATCATTTTGTTGGGGACTCTTACAGATATTACAGCAATCTATAAATCAATTTTATCAAGAAGACTTGTACATATGTTGCCATAATCAGCTTCAAAACATTTTCCTTGCCCTTAGTCCCATAGTATCAGTCCCTCTTTGTCCTCTCCCAACCTCATGAACCCTTAATAAATTATATATATATATATATATATATATATATTTCATATATTACACAGTCTGCTATATCACTTCACCCATATGTCTATTGTTTAACCCTTCAGGGGAATTATGCATCCATCATTTCAATTGGTTCCCCCTTATACTCCCCACCCCTCTACCCTATTGATGTTGCTATTCCCATTCCTGTTTCTGAGGGATTTATGTGTCCTGTCTTCCATATGTTGAAAGCTCTTATCTTTACCAATGTGGTATACAGTATTTACGTACTGTGGTCTAGCAGATCTTGTGAGATAGAACTGGGGTCATGATATTGGTGGGGGAGGAAGCATTAAAGAACCAGAGGAATGGTGTGTGTTTCATCAGTGCTGAACTACACTCTGACTGACATCACCCCTTTCTTGTGACCCGTTTGTGAAGGTATGTCTGTCTACACACAGCCTTTGAGTCTGATCCCTCTCCTTGACATCAATATAATTGTTGGTTTGTGGGGTGGGGCTAATTGTTAGTTTTTAATCTTTTCATTCCTGATCCCATCAATACCTTGTGATCACAGGCTGGAGTACATCTTCCATGCTTCCCTGCAACATGGCCACTTGTTTAACTTCAAGCCTTTAAAACTCCAGGTGCTATATTGTTTAATAGCCAGGCACCATCATCTTTCTTCACCACACTTGCATATCTACCCATTTTATCTTCAGTGATCAGGTCAGGAAGGTGAGTATCACAAAATGACAGGTTATTAGAACAAAGTGTTCAAAGTGTTCTTCCTTCAGGAAGACTTAAGCAGAGGCCCCAAGTTCATCTGATACCTTAATACTTTAACATATTAATATATGTACCTAGACCAATATCCCTATCCTTATATATTAATATATTTACATATGTACATGTTCATTTTTATACCTCTTTATATATCTTTTGCCCCCTGGTTGTTTCCTCTATTTCCTTCATATTTCCTGCTGCTTCACTATCATGTTCACCATTCATTTGGCTCTCAGTGATTCCTCCTCAGTTACATTACAATTTATCAAACGTCACCAGGCATCCTACACCCTTCTCATCATTGATTTTAGATGCCTTGTTATTCCCTTTTCTCTGAGTTTGTTGGCCTCCCACTCCCTTTCCCCCATCTCCTCTTCTTCCATGCCCTTCCCCCCCGAACCTCCAGTCCCATTTATTTCTCCTTGGAATTGTTTATCCTGCCTATTTTATATATTTGGACATATAAAATAAATACTATTTTTAATTTAAGTTTAAGAAAATTAACGGGGGGAATTTTTTGAGCCTATAAATAGTTCCAGGTCTATCAGCTGACTTCCATGAATGGCTTCCAACCAGGTTTGATGATGTGTTAATTACTGTCCCACAAGTCTGAAATCTATTTTGGGGATTCCTTGAGTATTTCGTGGTTTTGCTCTCCTTGCTGTGCTGTTGTTTCCTGCATGGTCACCATGTTGTGGGGTGGGGGTAGGGTTCAGACCACACACACTTCCTGTACTGTGTCTCCACTGTTATCCCTATAGCACTGTGGGCTTGTGAGGGGGTGTCATACTCATGATGGGGATGGCCCTATCGTCCTTTCTGTGCATTTGCTGCTCTAAGAAGGGATATTGTCCTAGAGAGTTGGAAGCTTGGTGGCCCAAGTTGAGACTTTCTCTCTCTCTCTCTCCCTCTCCCTCCCTCCCTATCTCCCTTCCTTTCCCCACTCTCTTTCTCCTTTCCTCCCTCTCTCTCTCCGTTCCTCTATCTCTCCCCCACTCTTAGTTTGCTCCTGTGTGGTGATAACAGACTGGCCGCTCTCCCCAGCCTATATCTTCAGTGGGCCTGGTGCACAGTCCTCACTATTAGTGCACTGCTTCATGCTGGTATGTGGTCCTCAAGGCTTGTTGAAGCAGAATGAGGTCTAGAGTCTTTCTCCTTTTCCTGTGGAGACATAAACAATACCCTTCTCAAGAGTAGATTAGTGTCCTGTCCCCCCACTACCATCGTCTTTCCTACCCCCTTTCTTTTTAGTTGGATGCCATAAGCATCCCTGGGTTGGGTCTGACTCCTAGCAGAGCTCCAGGACCACAACCTGAATTTTGAACTTACTTTTGTGCTTGGCTCACTTAGCATAACTTCCTCTAACTCTTTTCATTCAATGATGTGGTTCGTGCATTCATCATTCCTTTTTAGGGAAGCTTCATACTACAGTGTATGTATATATCAGAGTTTTAGAATCCATTTGTCAAATGTTGGAAATTTAGGTTGTTTCCAATTCTTTGTGATTGTGCACTGTGCCATGATGAATGTTGGAGCACAGATGTCTAGTTGTGGTCTATTTATTACTTTTCTGGGTATATACTCCATAGGGGGATTGCTGGATCATGTGGTAACTCAAGTTCTATTTGGCTTTGGTATCGCTAAATCAATTTCCATAGTAGCTACAAATGCCTACACAGCCACCAGCAGTGGATGAGAGCTCCTATCTGACTATACCCCCTCCAACATTTGTTGCTTTCTGATCTTTTGCATTTGACTTTGAGGGTACTAAGTGATATCTCATACTTGTTTTAATTTGCATTTCCCT
The DNA here is from genome assembly GCA_004026705.1 of Nesogale talazaci. NCBI lineage: Eukaryota > Metazoa > Chordata > Mammalia > Afrosoricida > Tenrecidae > Nesogale > Nesogale talazaci. The sequence continues at coordinate 26,621 of PVJH01020026.1, read as the reverse complement.
AGTGGTTGGTGATTGGGAACATTTTCTCATATATTTATTGTCCATTTGGGTTTCTGCCCTTATGAAACTTCTGTCAGGTCTTTTGAACACCTCCTCAATAGGCTAGTTTGCTGTTTTATTGCTGTTTTTCTTATTGCAGAGTGTTGGAGGTTTCAGTTATAAGCCCTTTGTCTGATGTCAATGCTATAGATGTTTTCACAGTCTGCGGGTTCTTATTACTCTCTTGGTGAAGACTTTCAATGTACAAGGGTTTTTAGCTTTAGTATATCCCACTTGTTAATTTGTGCTTCCTCTTTGTATGTGTCTGCCCAATTTCATATATATATGTGTGTGTGTGTGTGTGTGTGTGTGTGTGTGTGTATAATCTGTGTCAAGGTTCTTAGGTTTGTCCCAATTCCCTCACTAATGACACTGATAGTTTGGGGTTTATCTCAAGGGCTGTGGTTCACCTTGAGATTATTCTTGTGCATGGATTGAGGTAAGAGTCTTGCTTCATTTTTCTGCAAGCAGATATCCATTTTTCCAATACCACTTGTGGAAGAGGGCACCCACTTCTCATTTGATGTTTTTGGGACCCTATTGAAGATCAGTTGTCTATATTCTGACGATTGTATTTCTGGGTTTTCTGTCCTTTTTTATTGGTCTGAGTATCTGTCGTTATACCAGTATCACACCATTTTTGACCACTGTGGCTGTGTTATAGCTATAAAAGTCAGGTACTTCTTAAGGAGTTCTCTGCTAATTCTGGGCTTCTTCCTTCTACCATGTGAAATTGGTAGTCAGTTTTTCTAATTCTTTGAATTAAGATGTTGGTATTTGTATCAGGATAGCCTTAAACTGATTTAATTCCTTGGGTAGGATTGTCATCTTTACTATATTAAAGCTTCCATTCCATGAGCATGGGATATTCTTCCACTTTAATAAGTCACTTTTGGTTTCTTGTGTCAGTGTTCTGTAATTTTCCTTGCACCGATCATTTGGGTTTTTTTTTGGCTAAGGTATATCCCCAGATGTTTCAATTTGGGCTTGACTATTGTGAAGCATATGCTCTTTTTGACCCCCTTTTTCGTGACCTTATCAAGTTATGTAACAGTCCAATAGACTTTCACTTATTGATCTTATATCCTGCCACTGTACTCCATTTCTCTGTTGCTTTCAGCACTCCTATTGTGGAGCTTTGGGGATTTTCGATATATAGAATAATGTCATCTGAAAATAACAGTAGCTTCATCTCTTCTTTCCTGAGAAGAAAATTTTAATGTCTGTCCTTTGCCTTATGTTGTTAGGTACGATGTTGAATAAAAGTGGTACGAAGGGCATCTTTGTCTGGTGTCCTTTTTTATTGAGATTGTTGGTTTTTCATATATAGCTTGTATTATATTGAGGAAATTTCCTACCATTCTAAGCTTCTTATGTGTTTTTAACTGGAAAGGGTGCTGAATGTTGTAGAATGATTTTTCTGCATATATTGGAATTATAATTCCACTCTTATTCTTTTTCTTGTCGATGTAGTGAATAATGTTGATGGACTTTTGAATGTTGAACCATCCCTGCATTCTTGGAATGAATCCTACTTGGCCATGATGAATAATTCATTTTATATATTGTTGTATTCTATTTGCAAATAATTTGTTAAGTATTTTTGCATTAATGTTCAAAAGATATAACGGTTTGTTCTCAATCTTGTGTTGTCCTTGCCTGATTTAGGTATTAGTGCTGTACTAGCTTCATAGACTGAGTTTGGGTGTTTGCTGGACTTTTATATGCTTTGGAATTGCTTGTGTAGGATTGTTGTCAATCCTGAATGGTTGGTAGAGTTCTCCTGTGAAGCCATTTGGCCTGGGGCAGTTTTTTAGTTGTTAGTCCCTTGATAACCTTATCTATAGTAGTTCTTCTCTCTATATGGGTCTATTGAGTTTCTTGACATCTATCTGGGAGGGTCTAGGAATTGTTTTTCCAAATATTTGTTTTGCCTTTTAATTTCATTAGGTTCTGTGGAATTTCCCTTGTTTTATCCCTCATCTTGGCTATGAATTTTTGTTCTTTCTTTTCTTTATTTAGGTTTGCCAATGGTCTGTTGATTCTATTGATCCTTTAAGAGCACCAGCTTTTTATTGCGTTTATTTTTTATTTTCCCACATATTTATTTGTACTCCGATTTTTATTATTTCTTTGTATTAGTAGGATTATTCTGTTGACTCTGTTCTGCTTGCTGGAAGTTTTTTGACAGTGTAGCAAGCATAAGTCTCTCTTTCTTTTTCATGGGTGCATTTATCGCTATCAGACTTCCTCTGATAACTACTTTTTCTCTGTTCCAAAGGTTTGGGTATAGTTTATTCTCATTCTCATTGGTTTCTAAAAAAATTCTTAATTTTGTCTTTAACCTGAGCCAGTGCCCACTCATTTTTCAAAGCACAACTATTCAGCCTCCAATTATCCGCCCTTGCTTTTTTGACCATCCTTTTGTTGATTCCCAACCTTACAGCATAGTGATCTGAGAGGGAAGTCTGAGTGACGTCAATGTGTTTGAATTTGTTCAAGTTTAACTTGTGTCCCAGCATGCGGTATATTTTCAAATATATGCCATGGCACTTGAAAAGAATGTGAATATTTTTGCATTTGGGTGTCTATCAGGTTGATTCACCTAGTTGTAGAGTTTAGTTCTATAGCCTTGTTAAGCTTCTTTGGCAGTGATCTATCTTTCTTGGACAATGATACATTAAAGTCACCTAGTATTATTGTTGATCCTGTGATTTCTTTCTTATCCTTTGAAGAGTTTTATTGATGAATTTTGCAGATCTGTCATTGGGTGCATATAATTTTATTTTGTTTACTGTTTCCTGGTCTACTGATCACTTGAGCATTATATAGGGCCCCTCATTATCTCTTGTTATGCTTGCATCTTCAGATCAATTTTGTCAAAGATCAATTTTGCCTGTTTTTTATAATTGCCATTTGCTTGGTATCTTTTAGTCACCCTTTAATTCTCAGCCTATTTTTGTTTGAGAGCTTGAGATGTATGTATCTCTTGTAGACACAGATTCATAGGTCATGCTTTTCTAAGTTAGTCTGTTGTTTAAGTTAGTTTGTTGTTTAATGGGTGAGTTGAAGCCATTGACATTCAAAGATATTGTATCCATTTGTGGATTCTTTTGTGTCATCACATACTTTTTGTGTTTTCCTACCTCTTTCCTTGTCACTGTATTATGAGTGTATAGAGGCATGGGGGTGGGTACTGATTCATTCTTGACTTCTTTTCACCATCGAACCAAACTTATCCTTGAGTCTCTTTTTGGTTTCTTGATTTTTAGGTGGAGTTACTTCATGGGGAAATCAACCATTCATTCATTCATTCATTCTCAGTGAATGTTGTTATTCTGACCAACAATTCAGCAAGCATTTTGTAGAGTTGGTTAATTTTAACATATTCTTGGGAATTTTCCTTGTCTGGGAAGACTCTTACTTCTCTGTGTATCTTGATAAAGAGTTTGGCAAGATAGTATATTCTTAGGTTTGCATTACTCTCTTTTCAACTTTCTTTTCACTCTCTTCTCTTCTTCGTAATATCTATTGATAAGTCTGATCATAATCTTAGCTGAGAATCTTTATAGGTTATTGGCCTTTTCCCACTAGATGTTCTTATGATTTTTCTACTTTTCCTCAAAGTTGGATAACTTAACTATCATATGCCTTGAAAAATTCATCCTGGTGTTTAGTCTAATTGTTAGCTGCTCTGCTTCCTGGATGGTTGCCTGATTCTCATTCATTTAGTTGCAGAAATTTTCTTCTACAAATTCCTTCACAATTTTTGCAGTTGGCTTCTTCATTGTAGCCTGTTCTGGGTGTTCAGTTATTCTAATGTTGTTTCTTTTCATAGCATCAGACATTGTTCTAACATTTTCTTCAGCTTCTTTGATTATCTTGTTTGATAATCTCTTTCCATTTTTTGAAGTCTGCTGGTTATCCTTGAAGTCACAAGTATGATCTCTGTTTCTTCTCATCTGTTGGTGGTGTCCGTTAACTTGTTTGCTTCTGTTACTTCATCCCTTAACGCTTGTATTTCCTTGTGATGTGTGGCCTTAATATCCTCTATAGTTTCATCCTTTTTCTGTATTGCTTCCTTCAGATCCTTTATGACTACAAGCAGCATTCTTAAATTTTCATTCTGTGACAGATCAACATGTGCTTCTTTTATGAATATTATTAGGTTCAGGATTTCCTACAAGATTGCATTTTGTTTCTCCTGTTTTGGTTTTTTTGTTTTGTTTTGTTTTGTTTAGGTTGTTGTGGCAGGTTATTGTTTGTGTGTCACTTTGTGAGAGTGTAGTTCCATTTCCTGCGAGCCAAAGATTCCTGAGCTTTCTTTGGGGGAGGATGTTAGGAATACTTCTGTGGACTGCCTATAGCCAACTGCTGGGGGTAGGGCTACTGTTTTACCTCACTGGGGGTTCACTCTCTCCCTAGCCAGACAGAATTTCCTTTACTGAGCAGGGGCTACTCAAGGGACCTGGACACTGGTCCTCCATGGTGCCCTGATCTAGTCCGAGTTCTAAGTTCCCTGTGCTTGTCTGCTTGGGTAAGAGAGTGCTTCAATCAGCACCTAAGAGGGGATTTGAAAGGTGAGGGGAGAGGGAGCAGTCAGCTCGGTTCAGTGGTGTCCTCTGTGCTCAGGAGTGGAAATGGGAAATCTGAGCTGAATCCCACAGTGCTGAGCATCAAAGTCCTGGCCTCCTTACCAGTTGTTTTCTGATTCCCAAAAAAAGAGATTTAATTAGCATGTTCTTCAGTGCTGTCTTCTCAAAAGCCAGTTGTTTATTTTTTGTTGTTGTAGATTTCTACAGATTTTAACATTCAGACTCAAATGGGATAAATTGTATCTGAAGATATTTTCCCAATATGTAGACTATCTATGTTTCTTTTAATGAATCTTTTAGCAAGCAAAAGTGCTTAATTTTTTAAGCATCCATCCCATGCTCACAAACTCCCATAGACACTTTCCATTGCCTTATAGAAAAATAAGGCTGCAGCTTCCACAGATTAGATCAATTCTGTTTCTCAACTCAAAATGGTTATGAGTGAGCATTCCTGATATCAGAGGTTGGTTCTCCCACTTTATATGCTATCCCATACCTCCTCTCTCCCATTTCTGCACTCCTCCAAATTTTTGAATGGAATGACTGTCATACAAAGCTCTTAGATTTGTCTGTGGTGATTCTTATTTTTTGCTCAACAAATAAGATATGAGTTATCTATTGGGTTCATAATTGCTAGCTTCCATTCACTTCGATATCTTGGCCTCAGTCCCAAACCAGACGTAGTTTTTTACATATCCAATTTGCCAGCCTGCTCTACATATCCTGAAAAACTGAGCTTAATATCTACTAACCTTAAAATCCTGAAGTTATGAAGAGGCTCAAGCTACTGCTGCCTTTGGCACTCTCTAACCCAAAACCTACTTGCTTTTAAGCACCATCGTCTACTTAAATAAGCCCCTCCTCCCTGTCTCATCTCCCTCAGAAGTTCCCTCTCCTCCCTCCCATTTCCTGGTTGCCCCTGTGTCACTTGCTTTTGGAAGATGACCACCTGTTTCTACTTCTCTAAAGCACCCTAAGTAAAAACATAATAATAAGGCAGGATTCCATACAAGCTGCTCAGAATTTACGTGGGAAACAAGTACATATTGCTTCAGTCACATTGAAGAATATAAATCAAAGACAACTTTGTTAGTCCAGGGGGACTAGAGAAACAAATTCATAAGCATGCACATGGATATAAGGGAAAGGTTTATATACAAGAGGAATGGAACATTGAGAAAACATCAAAACCCAGTCCAGTCCAAGGTCATAAGTCTAATATTGACCCATATGTCTGCTACCAGTCTATAAAGTCTCCTTCTGACTCACGAAGCATGTGAAATGACACCAGGACAATCACAGGCCAGTGGGTGCAGAGTCTTGTGTTTCCAGCAGCAGTAAAGGCAACCCAGTGCTGGCAGGGGTCTCCATATGACTCCTTGTTTCCAGGGCTCAGGGTCCATCAGCAATATCCAGTGGTAGTAGAAATATCTCCACATTGGTAGGGGTCTCCCTGTAGCCTCCGAAGCATCTCACCACTGACAGGAATCTCCACATGGCTTCACCAGTCCCAGAGGTTTGGTTCCATCATGGCAAGCCCATGTGGCTTCTCCTCTGGCTCCTCTAGTCTCCAGGAATCAGGATCTATCAGCATACTCTTATCTCATCTTGTCAGTAGTTCCTTTCCAAGGAAGTGAATCTATAGGCTCTCACTTCCAATGGGAAATGCCATGAGATTTCCCAGAATTCTCAGAGGAAGTCATACCCACATAGAGGTCTCATTGGCTATCTCCAGATTGACAGGCTCGACTCCAACCCTACACTCTTAGTCAAATTGGCACCAGAGTACATGACTGCCACAACAACTGACTACTGTAGTCATGTCTAGTTTATCTCTGATCCAACTAGAAATGCCCTCACCATTTCCCTGGTGCTATGAATTCTTTTTCCTGGTGTCTCTCCCTCCCTAAGTATCTTTTGTGAATTCCCATATGATACAGAGAAAGATTCAGCTGGGCAGGATTCCAGGGAATCCAGGATGTAAACTGGCCTGACCACTCTTTCGCATATACCTCCAATATCAATTCAAGCACCAGAAGAATGCCCTCGGGTGAGAGAAGATATGGTATAAGATTTAGCTAACATGTGCAAATAGTATTAGTCTATGATTATCATCTGAAATTACACACTTATGAAAATAGTTGTGTGGAGCAAATTTTACTCATTTCAGAACAAAGGTTTCCTTTGTTAGAGTGCAGATAATATTCTCATTGAAATCACACACTGAACTGAAACACATAAATGAACAAAGGTCTAGCACTATGGGATGCGTGTTTCTAGAAGTGTCTGAACAAAGGGTCAATTATAATTTTACTCTCATAGCAGCAGTCATGCTGGTCCCCAGCAAGAACTCACGGACACCACTTTTGAAATGTCATAGACTATTTTCTTAGTGCTAAGGAAAGTACAGCTTCCCAGTAGCAAAAGAAGACGAATGGTTTTTCCTTTCATTCTTCTCAGAGAACACTTTGAATTCAAAAAGAAAAATAAGCCATTGGTTTCTAAATCAATAGTATATCTTCTTCTTACAGAAGTAGCAGTAAATCTTTAGGATAAATTGACATTACTTTGTTTTATCAAACTCTTAGTAAGGTCAACTGTAGGCAAAAATATGAAATGTAAATTTACTTTCAGCACTGCTCCAACCTCCTCCCTAAACACTGCTGTAAATTTCCTTGACTGTGGAGAGCTAGAAGTAACTTAACTTTCATATTATCAACTCTATTTTTCAGGCTTCTAATCCTAGAGCTGTAAATTGTATTGACCTACTGATCACCTTATTAACAGACTTTTATTTCACTTAGAACTGCTGCTCCTTAAAAAGTGGATAGAATTTGCCAAAAATAATGATTATACTTCACATAACCAGAAACACCAACAAATCATTTTGGGAGAAGTACAATCAGAATTCTTCTTAAATGTATGGGCAGTAATAGTTTATCTTGTTTCTTTCTTTAAAAAAAACACTTTATTGGAAGCTGATACAGCTCTTATCACAATTCATACATCCATCCATTGGGTCAAGCACATTTGTATATTTATTGCTATCATTGTTCTCAAAATACTGTCTTTCAACTAGAGCCTTTGGTATCAGCTCATTTTCCCCTTCCCTCCCCACCTCCTTTCCTCAGGAACCCTTGATAATTTATAAATTATTGTTTATACCATGTTGTACACTGTCAAACATCTTCCTTAATCCACTTGTTTCTTGTCCATCCCCCAGGGAGAGGGTTATATGCTGACCCTTGTGATTGGTTTCCCCTTTCTCCTCCTCCTTTCCCCCACCCTTCTGATATTGCCACTCTCACCACTGGTCCTGAGGGTTTCATCTGTCCTGGATTCCCTGTTTCCAGTTCCTATCTGTACCATTGTACATCCTCTGGTCTAGCCAGTTTGTAAGGTAGAGTTGGGATCATAATAGTGGGTCATAGTTAAAGGAAACATTTAAGAACTAAAGGAAAGTTGCATATTTCATCACAGCTACAATGCACCCTGAGTGGTTCGTCTCCTCCCCACGACCCTTCTGTAGGGGAATGTCTAGTTGCCTACAGATGGACTTTGAGTCTCCACTCCACTTTTCGCCTCATTCACAACAATATGATTTTTTGTTCTTTGATGCCTGAAATTGGATCCCTTCTATACCTCATGATGACACAGGCTGGTGTGTCTCTTCCATGTGGACTTTGTTGCTTCTGAGATGGATGGCTGCTTATTTATCTTCAAGCCTTTAAGATCCTAGATGCTCTATCTTTTGATAGATACCCAAGCATCATCAGCTTTCTTCACTATATTTGCTTATGAACCTGTTTTGTCTTCAGTGATCATGTCAGGAAGGTGAGCCTCATGGAATGCCAGGTTAATAGAACAAAGTATTCTTGCATTGAGGGAATACTCAAGTAGAGAACCAATGTCCATCTTCTATCTTAATACTAATCCTATAAATATATGCACAAAGATTTTTCTTCATCATCATATATAAATATATCTACATATGTACATACCTGTATGTAGGCCTCTATAAATATCTTTTGCCTACTAGTTCTTTCCTCGATTTCCTTTTACTTTCCTCTTGTCCCACTATGATGCCAACTTCTATTTGAGTTTCAGAAATCCCTCTGTTGCACTACCCTACCAGGGCTCCTACACCCTCCTCACCACCTATTTTGGATCATTTGTTGTTCCCTTATCCCTGGGCTTATTAACACCCACTTCCCTTCCCCTGTGTCTTATTTCTTTGACCCACAATCGGGAAAAAAACAATCAATGGAAAATGGCATCCTTTTGTGCAGAATAGACAGTAAGGTAAAGCAGGGAAAACTTACATGGAATGAACAGACACAATAGGTGCAACAATGACCATCAAATATTTACAGTTGTGCAAATGATGCGGCATATGGCAATGTTTCCTTCTATGACATATAAGGTCATCATGAGTCAGAAATGATTTCATGACAACTCATAATATTGGATGAATTACAGGGCATTGAAAATCAAAGCTCGTTGTCTCTGATAGTACTGCAAATAGCATTTCCCGGATAAAGAAAGAATGAAATTAATATTCCAATATAGTTAGAAATTCAGGATAAAGTACATAACAAAATCCTTTAAAATACAAATATAATCTTTGAGAAAAGTAAAAGACCAACATCTAGGGGGGAAATGAAACAAGAATAACAAATGTATTTGTTTGGCACCTCTAGCTTTGAAAATTACTTGTACTATTTAAGAATTCATTGAAATTGTCTTTAGTCAAGAATTTTCCTTGAAATTTTTATTTTCAGTGAAAAAAAATTTAAAGGCTGTCTCTTCCAATTGGAAAACTGGATATCTGAAAGTTTTGGAAAACTAGATATCTGATATTCTTAAGTTAACAAAAAAGAAAAGTAAACCAAAAATAGGACACAGTGAAATAAGAAAATTCAAAATATATGTGCATATTTTAATAACTTATTGTCAACTAATTCTACAGAGTAGACTTGCACTCCCATAGGGCTTTCAAGGCTGTGATCTTTAAAGAAGCAAATCTATAGGTCATACAACACAGGCACCACCAGGTGACTGTGGACCAACTGTTTAATTAAGTACCTAACACAACTCTTTATGCCGCCCAGAAGCCACTATCTATGCATACTCATAAGAGACATAAGCAGTGTCATTCTTGCTAAGGGACACAGAATTTTTGACTGAAATATTAACACCTTTGTTCAAACCCACAAGGCATTCTGTAAGAGAAAGATGAGTCTGTCTGTGCCCATAATGAATTACAAAGCCTTGAAAACCCTATTCTAGTGCAATTCTAGTGTGCAGAATTGGAGTCAGAATTGACTGATGGGCGTGATTTTTTTTGGTAATATTGCATAAAGCAAACCCAAACTGGTTGTCATAGAGTCCATTACCATTCATAGGAACACTACAAAATAGGGTAGAATTGCCCAACAAGGATTCTGAGATTCAATCTTTAAGGAAGCAGACGGCCACATCATTCTCTCATTGAGCAGCTGATATGTTCAGACCTCTCCCCTTTTGATTAATAGCCAAGTTCTTACCACTGAACCCCCAGAGGTCCTTAATCCTTGCATAATTTAATGATTCATATATGTTTAAGTAAATTATGACTAATTTCTTTAAATTATTCATCACTAACAAATGTCAAGAATCATTTTTTAAAAATCTATTGCCTTTTGGGCTACAAAACAGCTACTATTGTTATGTGGCCCTTAGCCCATTCCCACTCACAGTGACCCTGTGTGGCAGAGCAGTGCTATTCCCAAACTGTGTTTCCTAGGCTGAAATCTCGACAGGAGCAACCAGTTGATCAAAAAATAGAAACGACGACGACAGTGTTATTTCACAAGGCAGATATCTAATACTCAGACAGTGCCAAACATCCCCAGTGATTTGGCATGCTGGAGCACTTCCTCTTTTTGTTCAAGCGTAAGTTGGAAAGAATGTCTTATATTTCAATTTATCGAAACCACACACTTCTCTAGCAAATCTGGGGGGAGGGGTGAAGTGTCGAGGAAAATGTGGGAAAGATGCGTCAGGAAGGTCATGAAGAGAACCTAGGCTGATTAAGCCCACACTTGCCAGAGATAGAGCGGTAAGGCATGACATAGCTCCACAGAGAAGGTTGCTTCTAAGGGCAATAAACTGGGTTCACAGGAGGGGCAAACAGGATTGGTAATTTAGGTTTCAAAGGGTTTCTGAGGCCTCACTCAAAATTCACAGCCATTGAGTTGATTCCGACTCATACCGATCCTATCAGACAGAGAACTGCCCCTCTGGATTTCTGAGATGGAAACTTATTGTGGGAGTGGAAAACCTTACGTTTCTCTCGTTGAGTGCCTGGTGGTTTTTTCCTGCTTGTGGTTAGCAGTCCAATGTACCCCCACTCTGCCACAGGGCCTCCTTCCTGAGAACAAGGCAATTTTAAAGACTTCGTAGGCTCAGGGTACAGAGAGGCTGTCCTAGTCTACCGGTGCCTTGCCAGTGGGTGCTTATGGTGAGTGCTCAGTGATCCAAGATCTGAAAACCTGAAAAGGAAGGAAGTTGGAAAATGGACTTAATCTGCAGATCAAGAAGGGGAACAGGCAGACGTCTGGCCAGTCCCTCAAAATTTGTCATAGCATTTTAAGAAATGTTTGTTGTATTTACATCAACTCAGTGAATCTATTCTTAGAACTATCTCCCAGAAAGATTTTCACATGTGTGCACATGTATAGAAATGTTTATGTTATTCATATTCATCAACAAAAAAATGGGTATGATTTTATTAGAAAAAGCTCTCAGAGTGCAATAGGAGACTGTGGACAGAAATTAGAGAGTACCTGGCTATCTGAAAGATTAGTGTCTAGGGCCTTAAAGGGTTTGTCTTCAAACAAGCAACCATCTAAATGAGCCATCAATTAAGTTCTCATTGAAGGGACACGCCAGTCTTTGTGCTCCAAGGAATGTAAAGAATAAAACCCAAATCCAAAGGAGAGAATGGTTTCAGAACTCAAATAACTAGCACCCATCTTGCAGAAGCTATGAATTATAGTGAAAACTAAAAATCCAATTGCAGTATCTGCTTGTGGAGTAAGCTTTCAGCAAAGCCTGCTAGGCCTGTTTTCAGACAGCGAACATTGTAAAGTCAATGTTGGCAGAAGGAGTTAGGTTCATATGTAATGGCTAATCATTTCATCTCCCTTTTGACCCATTCTAAAGTTGTTTCTATTGTATAAAAAAATAGTGAAGGGGAAATAACATGTGAATTAAGCTTCAGGAGAATCCACTCTGACCAAAGACCAGGAATGTGAATAACCGTGTTATCCTGCAAAGTGTGTAGGAAAATGGATTGTTGCAGATGCAATTATGTTAAAACTTAACACTTAATAACTTGATCTCCTGTTTTAATTGTTTTTGTTTTCTCTAACTTTTATTATTTTCTGCTTTCTTTTCTATTAAGGGTTTTCTCTATCTTACTTTGTTATTGTTGATTTTATTGTTTTTGTTTTTGCTAAGGTTTGGCAGGGAGGTTCTGTGTATGATATCTAGAATAGGGAAATCTATAGGGAGACTAACTGTATCCCTAGTACCTTAGAAGGATGACAAGGGAGGTTGGGGGAAAACAGGGAGCTAATTAACAATGAGTACAAGGATTAAGAAAAATGTTCTAAAACTGATTGCAATGACAATAGTACAACTTTTCTTAATATGAGTGAACTATTGAACTGTAGGATATGTAACTTATATCCCAATAAAACTATTTTAGATAAATAAATCTCTCAGAAATATTCTCATATTGGTGCCTAGTGTTCATATATAGAAATGTTTATATTATCCATGTTCATCATCAAGAGATTGGATGAATATATTTGATTTTTGTTTATGCAATGCTATTTAACAATAAAATAAATGATTTAAGTCATGACTTTTAACATGGCCAATCTTACTTATATACCACAAGCACAGAAAAAATTATGTATAGTAACATATGTATTGCATATCATAATTTTTCTGTACTTGATGGTACATTTGTAAGATTTGGCCAAGTTAAATTATATACAAAAATATTATTTATTATTTAGCAATATTTATCTAGGTTGCAACATAACTGTATGTTCTGATTAATCTGAGAATTCAGCTGACAACTGAAAGATTGGTGCTTCATTTCCCCTCAACATTACCCTAACAGGGAAGCCTGGTAGTCTACTTTGGAAAAAGGAGGCATTGAACAGCTCTATGGAGTTAAAGTTTTACTCTGATACACATCTGCCTTCGTGCCTCAACTGCCATTGCCTGATTCTTAGGACTTTACTGCCACTGGGAAAGAGACACAAATACCCTGAACAGCATTAGCAGCATTTTATTTCTTAAACAGGAGTGTGGGCTATCAGTATCATTCTTTCATATTTTATACCATGTGATATATATTTTGGTGTGATATGTTGCATTGCATAATATAATATTATAACAACGATGATGATATAAAATTATATTATATTTTATTCTTTTTTATATACAGGTAAATCTGAACTATTTAATATTCTCGTGCTTTATTTTAAAATAAAGAAATGAAAGTTATAAAGGTCAACATTCAGGTTTGTTTTTCAAACTGGTACTCTACTTTAGATCAGAGCAGTGTTCTGGCAGTGGAATCTAAGGACAAAACTGTACTTGCCTTTAGATTACCCTGCTCATTTTCTCTATCTTTCCGACTTGTAATCAGAGACAAATCTGGGCACGTGAGTCTTAGTTTTCCACCATACGCTTATAATTACTACCAAACCAATTATACTTTCTTACGGGCTCCACACTCATTGCCTAGTGCTGATTGTTTTGTGAGGTACTTTCTAAACTGTGTGTTCCAACTGTGACTTTCCAAACTCTCAAAGAGTCAAGGGCACATGCAAATATAAACATTGAAATAACTAAAATGTCTCTTCTCTGTCCATGTTTCTTCCTATCTTCCTACTCCCTTTGCTCCTCAGCCTCCCTGCTCCTCCTCTTTGCTCATTCTTTCTTCTTGCCTCACTTCCCCACCCCCTTCTCTTCTTTTACCTTCTTTTTCTTTCTCTCTCTCTTCCTCCACTTTTCTTCACCCTCGGTCACCTTTTCTTCATGTAGAAAATGGAACAACAGAAACTATGGCAACCCTGGTCTCCACACAGCCCTTCACAATCCAGGCATCAGCTTATGTCTCATTTTTTAATTAGGTCTCTAGGAGAAAGCTGATTGCTAGATGCTTCCAAAATGTTCAAGTCAAGATTTAATCTTTAAAAACCATAAACTTCTGCTTATGTATAGCAATTAAATTGCTGTTTCTTTTCTCAGGTGTTCTGTAAATAATGATCCTTTTTTTCCTACCATAAGTTGGACTTTCTTATTATTTTTCTAACTAGTTAAAATGTCTTGTGTCAATGAGTCATTGATTATTAGCAGGCTATACCTTAGGAACTGCACTGTGTGGTAAAACAGGTCATGCAATCTAATTAGAGGTGCTGGGAATCTGTGGGTAAATAAAGACTCTTGATGCCTGGCTATGATTTTGTTATGTTTCACTGGTCTGGGCTACAGCTAAGAAGGTATTTAGTTATTATACATAGTTCCATGAAAAAGAAAACAGAAACAGAAGCCAACTCTATTAAGACACCTGAATCCATTACAAATTTCATTATTAACATGAAGATAGTAGTTATGATACATACAGATATTTAACTGTTTTTCCAATTACGTTGAAAAAACTGTGTAACTGTGTTTCCAGTATTTGGGTGTGTGTGGGGGGCGGGGAGTCAAAAGAACTAGAACATTCATAAATAGAGTCTTGACCATAAATAGAGTCTTGACCAGTCTGTCATGTTCATCTCATTGAATACAAAGCATTCATTGAAAATAGCTTTTGAAATAATATTTTCAGGGCTGAGCCCCGGTGGCATAGTGGTTGTGTGCGGGACTGCGACCCACTGGGTTGGAGGTTCAAGTCCAGCAGCAAAGCTGGGCCTCCTACTCCCACCACCAGAGGGCAGTGATGCCCCAAAAACAAACAAAAAAAAGAAAGAATATTTTCTAGCATGGTGGTTATGCACTGGGCTACTAACTACAAGGTCAGCAGTTTGAAACTACAAACAACCATTCAGATAACAGCAAACCTTCTACTTTGAGAAACAGTTAAAGTCTCAAAACTCATAAAGGAAGATCTACCCTGTCCCAGAGGCTTGCAATGAGTTGACAGTCACGTAGATGCTAACGAATGAATGAGTGAACACAGAAATAAGTATTGTATACAATACATTAAATGAAAGGATCAGGATAGATCGATGATAGATAGATAGATAAAATACATATATACATATGTATTTAATGTGAACTCAATCATTTTATAGCAATTATATGTTACAAGGAGGAAGCTCTAAGTTTCACTCCTTGGTCCTTATGCAACTCACAGGAAAGACTCAGGCAAGGAAGAAGAAGCAAACAAGAATCAGAGAAAAGGTTTGGAAAGAAAGAGCGAATTTATTGAGTGGAGTTTTTTGGAAAGGCCAAAGGACCTTTTGCTAATCCAAAAAGCTCAGCAAAATGTAGAGCTAACCCTCAAATTCTGCTAATGGTGCCTTCCCACTGTAGACTTGCTGTCTCGAGGGCCTTCCACTATCGGCTGGTCTTGTACAGTTTACAACAGGCATGCATCCCGGCTCAGACTTCATGTAGTGCCCTAGTCTCAGACTCAAAACTCAACAGTCTATTTGGTCATTGTTGGCAGGTAGTGCGCATATCTTCTCATTCTCCTCCCAGTCTGCACAGTCTCTGGTCTCTTCCTTTGATAGGAAATGTGTCTTATCTGCCCTTCGCCCTTCCTTTGTCCTGCAGAGGTATATACCAGGAACATGTCTCCACTCTCTGTTAATACTATAATTTCTGCCAGATTTATGCCATCACCACCTCTTTTCCCTTTGCTAGCCTCTGTCTTTCTAACATGGATCCATGGTAAAATAATGATTATGAGTTGGTCTGGGTTTCTTTCTCATAAGCTTTCAGGGCAATTCTACCCTGTCCAAAAGGGTCACTATCAGTCATCATTGATTACACGGCCATGAGATAGAGTCTACCTAATGCCTATGCAATAAAAAAAGGGGATGAAAGAAAGAGCTTCTAAGATGAAAGGTCAGCCTTGAAAACCCTATCAAGAGCAGTTCTACTCTACAGCACATGGCATGACTCAGCAACCACTGATTTGGTTGCTTGGTAAGAAATTGTGATCACATTTCCTTGTTAAAATCTCGATTTTTAAATCTTAACAGCGTTTTAATTAAGCACTATAATAATCTTTCAAAGGATTATTTGTGCCCCGCTTTTCCTGACTTTAGCTGCAGTAACAAAATTTTGAATTTCAGTAGCACAAATCACCAATATCCTGCTGTTCTGTCCACCTGACCTAGGCTTCTCCTTGCTTATGTGGACATTCTTAAACTTGTTAGTTACAGGTTTACTCAAAGAAACAGTTATATGTTTATAAAACAAACGTTCCATTGTAGGTTTACTGATTCGATGCTACTTAGAAGTCTACATCTTCCAGAGAGCAGTGATGCCCAAAAAAACAAAACAAAACAAAAGTCTACATCTTGAGAGGTAATATAGGAAAAAGAATCTGTCCCTTTAAAAAGTCAACATTATTTGTAGTTTGCCAAGACAACCAATTTGAGGTATGCTGGTCTTGGTTAACATAACTCAGCCATACTGCCATGAAATCAGTTCTGACTGACCCACAGCTTTTCTATAGGACAAGAGTCAGTGGAAGAAAAACTGGCAGAAACACAGGTATCCACTAACAGGTTTTATTGGGAAGCAAAATCTGCCAGGCTACTCCAAAATGGCAAGTAGTGGACAGATATACTCTCAGGGGTGGAGACTGGTGGCTCCAGGTGGGAGATCACTGTAGAAGTCTTCTGATTGGCAAGATTGAAAGAGGTGGGTGCGAAATGGCTTTTGCCATGGGAGAAGGTGTTGGAGCTGGAGAGGGTGAATGGGTAGGATGGGAGGAAGCTGCTTGAATTGTCCAGGCACCATTTTACATTCAGCCCAACCTATTAAGTAGAAGTCCCCTGTTTTCAATGCTAACTCTTCACAGGAGTAGAAAGCCTCATCTTTTGCCTGCGGAGAGCTGATGGTTCTGAACTGCTTGCTTTGTCATTAGCACCCCAATGTAAACTACTCATCCCAAACCGTACAGAGTGGAGTTCTACTCTGGGGGCCCCTCTGAATAAGAACCGGCTTCCTGGCAATTTATTCCTGGTTAGACTGAACCTGCTTATATGATTCTGGTAAATGCTAATTTCACAATCATCTATCCCCTGCACTGGCCTCTCCCTTAGGTGAGAGTTTTGAAAAGCAATGTTTAGTGAGCACATGATCTCAGCCTGTTGAGGCAAGGAAACATGAGGCTGCTTGAAAATGTACGACCTTTGAGATTTGGCTAGTCTGTGTCTTGAAGAGGCAGTCCTAGAATCCTCTCAAAAAATGCTACATTTATCTATTTCCCTTGCAGGTGGTCTGCTGAACCCAAACACACTTGACTCCACAAACTATGTTCTCAATGTCACTGTTGGTTCCTTGAGAATCCCAGCACAGTGAGCTCAGTGTTGCTCCCTCACTAAGGCATGTGACCGCTTTGATGACCCTTATGAGGTGCACTAGTGGCACAGTAGTTAAACATTCAGATATTAAGTAAAAGATCACTGCGGTCATGTGAACCCATCGACTTAAAGACTTGGGAACCCCACAGAGTAGTTCTACTCTGTCCCCCAGGGCTGTCATGAATTGAACTTCATTTAACAGCAATGGGAGACCCCTCACATATTACGTCTCCATGCAAATGGGTGTCTCCAGGGGGTCATGTACACAGAAAGAACAAAAAAAATGCATTAATATGTCTCGCAATTGTTTGTTATCTGGCCTGTTTCCTGTTTATTACTCTGGTCTCATCAAGCAGCATGTTCCTTTAGCTCCACAGATAGCAGTAGCCTTTGAACTTCCATATCCAGATCTAAAAGATAACAAGAACCAGATCGATTGTGCCTCCTCAAACAGCTACAAAATGGAACAACATAGAAAACAGTGATTTACAGACATCAGATAAGAGTCCACTGGACTATAGAACCCCACAGTTCCTCACTGTTTGCATTACTCTGATTATTGTCTGTGGAGGAGCACTTAGTAGATGTCTATAGATGCCCCTGAGTTGAGGAAATGTAGATGGAAGTTCAAGGAGGTCAAGGAAATGATTGTTTAAGGACACCGTACCACAGAGAAGAATCGTGTGCAGAGAGAGCGCTCCAGAGATCTGCAGAGTGCTTCACTGAGTATTGATCAGCACATGGACTGGGGGGAACTACTCAAAGTTGGAGAACCAAAAAAAAACCATGGAGTTGATTCTGACTCAAAACAACCTTAGAGGACAGATAGAATGGCGGCTGACAGAGTAAGGTTTCTGAAATGAGAAATCTTTATGGGAACTGACAGCTTCTTCATCTCTTCCCCTAAACAGCTGATGGATGTGACCCACTGGCCTTCTGGTTAACAGTCCGCTAGGGCCTGTAGGTTGGAGAAAGAATCATCTAAAAGCAGCACAGGAAGCAATCCTGAGCCTCAGTCACAGCTGGGAGTACTTTGTGTGTTCGCCAGTCAGTGGAAACCTTGTAACTTGGGAGTCACTGTGACTCATTGAACAAAATATTCAAAAGATATATTGGCTCACTGGGAGGAAGCAGTCCTGCAGATGATCCATTCCTTCCTGCTGCTAGCATAGTTGGGCTTGGAACAAAGCTTTGCATCTCTTTCTGTGTTGCTTAAGGATTTGTCTAAATAAATAGCAGGGCTAGTGAAGTGCAATTCCAGGTGAACAACTCCAAGTTGGTGCCCTCTCCCAGTGCTTCCCCACTGTATGATGACCCCATTCTTTGGGTAATTGGGTAGAAAATTATGTATTTCATTCTATTTTGTGGGCTATATAATGCTTATAAAATAAAACAATGTAAGATGCCCTGGGTCCTCCATGTATGCCATAAAGAGAAGGGCACCTGTGGAATTTTCCACCTTGCCGGGGCTGCTCTAAGCCAGAGAGGATCACTCCTGATAGTTTTCCAGTTGTACATTAACTTCGTCTGTAAATGTTAAACCAAGACGCATATTTGTCAACACCATGTATGTGTCCCATATAAACAAGTTGAGCAGGAAAAATGGGCATCTCATCCCCTGAGTGATTAGTACCTCTGGGTTTCAGTCTCATCTCAGTGTTGTTGTAGCTCCTTGGAATTACTTGAGAAATAGCCCTGAAGGCACCAAGAGTACTCAGATAGGCAGGGGAGGGGAACAAGTGGCAACCTGAAATTGTTAGTCAGGACTAGAAGCCCCTACCTAGCCCTACTACTTGCTTAGGCAAATCATTAAGCCTTCAGAAGTGAAGAGGCACTCCTTTGTGCCTAAGACAAAAATGCTAAGGAGAAGGAGTAACTGCAATACATTCACTGGTTGTGACAAAATTAGACTGAATTAAAATCTATTCTGACCCTACCTAATAAAGCTGAACATAGAATTTTAAAAATTAAGAATCACACGATTAGTGAGTAATATAATGGAACCCATGAACTCACTGTACTCAAGTTGATGCTGACCCGCCGTGACCCCATAGGACCAGGTAGAACTACCCCTGTAAGCTGCAGAGACGACAATTGTTTAAGAGGATAGAAAGTCCCATTTTTTCCCCTCTGAGCCACTGGTGGTTTTGAACTACTGACCTTTCAGATCACAGCCCAATGTGGAAACACTAAGTAACCGCAAAAATAAATATGTAAACAGAAATAATATACAAAATACGCAAACACCCCCTCAGTGAGGTAAAATCCACAATATCTGGTTTAAAATTAAAAATTGCATAGAATGCCTAGTGAGGTTCAATCAAGTACAATTTAGCCAAGGGAAGTACAGAGAGTCAAACAGTGGTCAAACACGCTAGTGGGACAGGAGGAAATAAAAAGGAAATAGAGGAATAAACCAGGAGACAAAAGACATTTATAGACATATGTACATATAAACATAGCATGTACACATGTAAATTTGTTAGTATACAATGATAGGGATATAGGTCTATCTATGTACATATATTTATAGGGTAAATATTAAGGTAGCAGACAGACATTGGGCCATCACTCAAGTCCTCCCTCAATGAAAGAACACTTGGTTTAAATAACCTGCTATTCTGTGATGCTCACCTATCCGACATGATTGCTGAAGACAAAATGGGTGCATAAGCTGATGTGATGAAGAAACTTAAGGTACCCAGCCATAGTAGTCATATGATCATTTGTCAACTTGAGAGGATTAAAACAGAAGAGTGGAATCTAGGCTATCAATCAGACCATAGCTAATGAGTCCTCCGTGTGGGCAAGGCCTTCTCCCGAGGATTTTGAGAACTCCTGTATTCTTCGTTGGTGGAAGACTCTGGTTCACTCCCTGGGAGACATTGCAGCTGACAAGACACATGGACCTATGCTAGTGCTCTGAGTGGGAGAAGTCACACGGAGATCCTGCAGCACTGAGATGCTTATACCAACACTGGATCCCAAATACGTTTTACCTACTTTCCGGCATTTGATGTCATTGCCTGTGTTTTCTGAGTCTGAAGAGAATTTTATAGATTAATATCAGACTTATGGCCTAATATCGAACTGATGGACTTGATCTGGACTGGCTTGGGATGTTTTCTTAATGTTCAATTGCTCTTGTGTATAAAGTTCTTTCCTACACACATACAAGTGCCTAAGAGCTTGTTTTTCTACTCTGCCTCGATTAACACACTGACTAGTTCAAGATACAGTATCTGGGGCCTTAGAGGCTTAAAGTTAAACAAGCAACCATCTAGGAGAGAAGCAACAAAGCCCACATGGAAGAAGTCCACCAGCCTGAGTGGTCGCAAGGTATTGACAGGATCAGGTATCAGGCATCAGAAGACCCAAAACAACCAACCATTTCTATGTGAACGAGGAGGAATGGAATGAAGACCCAAAGCCCATCAGCAGACAATTGGACAGCCCTTCACAGAAGTGCCACACGAAAGGAACCATAGCAGCAACAAGACACAAAACGTTCCTCTATTCCTTTAACGTTCTCCCAAAACCCGATCATGACCCTAGTTCTATTTTACAAGTCTGGCTAGACCAGAGCATGCACAGATGTGAGCTGTTGACACACACAATCCAGAGGAGAGAAACCCAGCAGGACCAATAATGAGAGTAGCGATACGGTGAGAGTAGGGGGACGGTGGGGAGAGAAGGCACAGAAAGGGGAACCAATCACACGATCAATGGACAATCCCTCCCTCCAGGAAGCGATGAACAACAGAAATGTAAGTGAAGGGAGACAGTGGGTGATGTGATATATGAAAACAAAAAATAATTGATAGATTATTGAGTGTTCACAAAGATGGGAGGGTGGGGCAGAGAGGAGGAAAAAGAGGCGCTGATAGCAAGGGCTCAAGCAAATAAGAAATGTTTTGGAAATGATGCCGATGGCAACACATACACAAATGTGTCTGATACAATTGATGTCTGGATTGCTGTAAGAGCTATAAGAGCCCCCAATAAAATGACTTATTAAAATTTAAAAAATTATTAGTAATGTACAGAATCAGGAGAACATATTCATTTCATAGTAAGGAGAAAAAATAATCAATAGAAACAGATCCACAAATTGCATAAATACAGCAAACAAGGACATTAAAACAGTTGCTGTCTGTGGCAGTCATGTGCTTATGTTAATTTTACGATTGAAATGTAGGGGTGGAGTCTAACGTGTTCATCTGGAGATAGCCATTGAGTAGCCAATGAGGCCTCTATGTGGGCATGGCTTTCTCCTGAGACTTCTGGGAAATCTCGCGATATTTCCCTTGTGAAAATGAGAAGTTATCTTCCCCAGTTGTTGGGAGTTAGTGTCAGAGACAAGGAATTACAGACAAGATGACAGTGTCCGAGCTACTGCAGGAGCCGGAGGAGAAGCCACAGCCTTGCTCTGATGGAACCAGACCTCTGAAGCTGGATAAGCCCTGGGAGACTCCTGCCAGCGATGAGTTGCTTCGGCCACCACTGGATGCCTGCTGGTGCCAGGACTCTGCATCCACTGACCTGTGACTTGGTGAATCGGAAGGAGACTTTATGGACTGATATCGGGCATATGGGTTAATACCAGACTATGACTTTGAACTGGACTGGGCTCAATGTCCTGTTCCTCTTGTATATAAACCCTTTCCTTCTATTTATATGCTTGTCTATGAAATTTGTTCCTCTAGTTTACCTAGACTAACACACTGTCATATGATCTACACACATGTATGTGGAACATCTCAGGGGGTAACCACAGCAAACTAGAATTGCTATTAGCAGAGCCTTTGCAGTAAGTATTTTTCCTGCAAGACAAGCACTGACCAACTTGTTTTGAGTTAGTTCATCCAGGACATGGCAAGGAAAGATTTTCTCTGGTCACAGTGAATTTTTTTCATAAAGTTGGTTTCGCTTGAACTTGATTTTTTTGTGCTGGATGATTTCAGAATACAGCGTGCAGCTGTAAAATTTGTTTCCTGTTCAGGAAAAATGCCAGAGGAACTGTTGTGATGTTGAATACAGCTTACTAAGGCAGCGCTATGGGGAAAACTCAACTGTTTGAGTAGTTTCTTCATTTCAAAAAAGATGAAATGTTGATTGATGACAAACCTTGTTCTGGACATCTGGGAACTTCTTGAACATATGAAAATGTCAACTGATAGTGCATTTGGATTTCATTCCCCTGGTCAGACTATTAATCAAGCTTTCTATTAAGAGGCTCTGAAAGGTTGCAGAAGAGTGTGCAACAGTAAGAGACTTGATTTGTTACAGCCAGGGGATGGGTTTTGGCACCACGACAATGCACCTGCTCTTGCAGGCATCTCAGTGCACCAGTTGTTGGCACAAACAGCATTCCTCTCTTGTCCCACAAACCTTACTCATCTGATCTCACTCTGTACAACTTATTTTTATTTTCATAAGTGAAGAAGGTTAAGAAAGAACAGCAATTTGACATGTAAATGAGAAGAATGAGGAAGTTGCTGTCAGCCTTCCAAAAAGTTGAGTTTGAAAAATGTTTCCCAGAATGGGATCATGGATGTATCAGTTGTATTAAATGTAATGGAAAGTATTTTGAAGGTCATAAGTTGTTGTTTTTTTTTTGGCATCACTGTTCTCTGGTGGTGGGAGTAGGAGGCTCAGCCTTTGCTTCTGTGGAGCTGCTGCTGGAATTGAACCTCCATGCCAGTGGGCCACAGTCCGGCGCACAACCACTACTCCACTGGGGCTCAGCCTGAAGGTCATAAGGTTTTATAAAAAAAATAATTAGATACTTTTTTTAAATGGTGTTTTTTAAAATAGTTTTAAATGGCAGTACCTCCCTCATTTAAATAAAACCCCAGTCAAACTTTTAAGGCTGAAAAATATAGCATTTGAATTTCCCGTGAACACAAACACCTGATATATACACTTGCCTCTGCCTGAGACCTCCTTCATTTCTAAAAGCAAGGCCCATTTTATTTTCTAAAACTATTGTTCCTATAAGCTTCATTTCTATCATCATGTCCTGCCTGTATCCTGACTAGCTCACGGCACTTGATTACCTGATACCCTGACTCCATTCGCTGTAAACTTACTGTTCTTATAAATAGAATTTTAGGTTAGTTGGGAGATTATATGATTTACATGGGTCTCCAGCACTCTTTGGTTTTATTCATTATCACCTCCAGTGCCTACAGCAGTACATGTCGAATAGCATAATTTGACATGTGGGCTCAACAGGCAGGCTGGGAGAAAAGAACAGAAGGAGAGAGGAAAGGATGTATTTCGACATTGTTGAAATTTTATTTGACATTCACAAGTCGTAGGAGCCTTGGTGTCAGAGTGTCTGTGAGTCAGGCTGCTAACCACAAAATAAACAGTTGGGAATCACTAGCCACTCTTCTGGAGAAAGATGAAGCTTTCTACTCCTGTAAAAGGGTTACGGTCTCACACAAAAGAATGCTAAAGTACTCAGCAAAACTCTAAAGCAAGAGAGCAGCCCGCTTCTTTCCCAAGTGACAGGTACAGAACAAGTGGCCAGACAAAGGCAAAAGGAAAACTGTCCTCTAGTGGGGCCCCCCAAGAAGCTACAAACACTTAAAAATCAAAAGTGGACACATGTTGAGACAGTGCTGCTTTGTATTAAAAGATTAACCCACTTTATGGATCAGAGAATTTCAAAGCTTTTATCCATTGTGATGTTGTCTTCTGGAAGAGATTTCAAACACAAAATTACTTGTTCCTGTTTCCTTCTAAACAAAGATGATCCGATAGGGCATTCAAAGCCAGAACTCTCAGACACATGTACAGAGATAGAATATAATTAAATGAGATACATGAAGGGGCTCAAAAGGTTCATGGAAAATGGAATAGAAAGATAATAGTATTTTTGATAAATTTTTAAAGTGCTTAACAGGATTTTCTTTAAAATTCAGCATGTTACACCGCAGGCCTCAAAAATGCCTGCTGACAAATTTTGGAAAGGCTTTGGGTGAAAGGAAAAAAATGAGAAAATTTATTTCCTTGAAAATTTTACTAGTAGGCAAGTATTTGTTTTTTGTGAAAGAAACACTCTTCTTGTAGAAAATAAAGCCATGGTGTAGTGTATTAAAGCCCCTAATTCATAAGTAGGCTCTCTACTCCTGACTGCAGCAAAGCTCGGTATTTAAGGAGAGCTGAGTAAAAGAGTGTTATGGTCCAATCTATGACAGCTAGCATTCCAGGAACAATGTCATCTTTTTGACAATTAAGAATCCTTAGTGACAAATCAATGATTTCAGCAATATTATTCCCCCTTCCTACTGAGGTTTCAGATTTTCAATGTCTTAGGTGGAGTTTTTAACCTAGAAGAAAGGGGACAATTTTAAAGGAGTTTTAAAGGAAATGGGATTTTAAACAGAAAAGACCAGAAACTAAACTGCTAAAAATGGAAGCTGAACCAAAATGTTTTCAATAAAACTGACAAGCAAAATGAGAAAAAGAATGTCAGCCTCAGAAACCCACAGGGATAGTTCTACTCTGTCCCTAATAGATCACTCACTGTAAGTTGGAATTGACTCAATGTCAGTGAAAGAGATTTTTTTTAAAACTATAAATTAGATGGAGGGTTGTATACATTTTAGAGCATCCACTTAGTACTCAGTAGTATAGACCACCAGTTAAACCCCCCAATAGTGTAACTCACCCCACACATTTCTTTTTTTAATTTATTAAAATCATTTTATTGGGGGCTCATACATTGCTTTTCACAATAGATAAATATATATATTGTGGCAAGCACCTTCACATGCCTGCTGCCTTCTTCATTCTCCAAATATATGCTTTTCAACTTGAGCCCTTGATATCAGTTTCTCATCCTTTCCCCTCTGTCCTTGCTCTCCTCTCCCCCACCAATCCTCAATAATTTATAGATTATTATTGTTTTGTCATAACCTACACTGCCCAATGTCTATCCTCTCAATACGAGGACCCCATCTTCCCTCCACCCACCCAGTAGCTCCACTCTTACTACTGACCACAAGGAGTTCATCTGTCCTGGGTTCCCCATATTTCCAGTTCCCATGTTTATCTGGGCCTCCTCCAGTCCAGCTGGATTTGTAAGGTAGAGTTGGGACCAAGATAGTTGGGGTGAAGGAAGCTTTCAGGAACTAGAGGAAAGTTTTATGCTTCATCACCACCTCATTGCACCTTGACTGGCCTGTCTCCTCCCGACAACTCCCCTCTAAGAGTGTGCCCAATTGTCCACAAGTGGGCCTTGGGTACCCACCTTGCTCTCCCTCTCATTCCTAGTGATGTGATTCTTGTTCTTTGATACTTGATGTCTGCTTCTTTTGACCCCTTGTGATCACACAGTGTGATTCTTCCTTGTAGGCTTTGCTGCTTTGGGGCTAGATAGCTACTTGTTCACCTTGAAGCCTTTAAGATCTCAGATACTTTCTTGTTTGGTAACTGGGTGCCATTGAATTCCTCTGCTCTGTCTGCCTCTGCACCCTTTTGTTTTCAGCAATCATGTTGGGAGGGTGGGCACATAATGATATGATTTTTATTCTTTGATGCCTGATACCTGGTTCTTTCCACACCTCATGGTTGCACAAACTGGTGTGCTTCTTCTATGGTGGGCTGTGTTGCTCCTGGGCTGTATGACTGCTTGTTCATCCTCAAGCTTTTAAGTCCACAGACATTATAGCTTTTGATAGCTGGGTACCATCAGCTATCTTCACCACTCTTGTTCATGTCCCCATGTAATCTCAATGATTATCTCAGGAATGAGTGTACACAGTGATATGGTTATTTCCTCTTTGATGCCTGGAGGCCTGATCCTTTTGACCCCTCATGGCCACTTCTTCTATGTGGGCTTGGATACTTCTCAGCTACATGGCCATTTGTTTACCTTCAGAATTTGAGACCCCAGACTCTATATCCTTTGAGAGCAGGGCAACATCAATTTTCTTCACCACATTTGCTTATGGACCTATTTGACTTCAGTGATCACATTGAGCCAGTGAGCATCATGGAATACCAGATCAATAGAACAAAGTGTTCTTGCAATGAGGGAGTGCCTGGGTGGGGACCCAAGGTCCAGCTTCTATCTTTGTACTAAACCTATATATATATATATACACCTGCATTTATAGTAGAGGATTATAGTAGAGGATTATATTTACATATGTGCCTGTCTGTGTTTTGACCTCAGCAAATGCCCTTTGCCTTCTAGTTCCTTCCTCTATCTCCTTCTGCCTTCCCCCTGTCCCACTATCATGCTCAGCCTTCATTTGAGTTTCAGTACTTCCTCTCTGTTAAATGGTCCTTACCTAAGCCCTACCAGGCCTCCCACAGCCTCCATGCCACCAATTGCAGACCACTTATTGTTCCCCCCTCG
>PVJH01020025.1:0-41532 GCA_004026705.1 Nesogale talazaci | reverse complement strand
GCTCAGCGTTCTAGTTCAGGATCTTTCTGGCCAGTGTTTGTTTCCCAGGACCTCTGTGTCTCTCCCTTTCTCCTCTGTCTCTGCATCTCTGTGACTGTGCCCTCGGGTGGACTCTGCGGTCTGGGTCTGTGGTGGGAACCGCGTGGGGATTAAGCCGCTGACGCCCCAGGTGGGGACCGCCCATAAGCCTCCCCTCAGCCCGTCCCCGCTTAGCCAGCACCTCACGTCCCAGCTGTTGACTGACCTGGGACGCCTTGTTGGCCCCTCGACAGCTCCCGCCAATGGCTGATTGAGGAGCTGATTCCAAGGGCTCAAGGAGAAAGAAAATGTTTAGAGTGATGATGGCAACCAATGTACAACTGTTGACGGGGTGGGTGGGTGGGAGGCTGGTAGCAGCCTGGCTCTGTGTTGTGGCATGCCTGCCTTTCCAGGAAAAAGGGCTGCCATCAGCAGGATGCCAGGGTGTCACTGCTGGGCCCCCGGCAGGGAGGTCACACCCCAAAAGGAGGCAGCTGTGGACAGGAGGAGGAGTCTTCCTGGGTCAGCCTGGGTCCCGCTGGTCGTTTCCTCTGGGCTTTGTTCCTGTCTGTTTCTGGGCTGGACCTCAGGGTCTCTCTACCCACCCCTCGATTTCTCTGGTCCTCTCACCACCCAGCCCTCACCCTCTGTGTCTCTCTGATGGCCGTCTCCCTCCGCCTCTTCCTCCAGGACTCTGCCTGGCGAGATGACGGAGAGACAGAAGGGGGTGGGGAGGGCGGGGAGGGTGGGTGGTGGGGTATGCTGGAAGCCTAGTGGGTGGCCTTCAGATCTCAGCGCTGCCCTTTTCAGACTGTGTGACCTCGGGCAAGCAAGCCGCTGTACCCCGCTGGGCCTCAGGTTGGCTCCGCTGTGAACATCTGAAAGGAGAAAGGCTCTTCTTCCCGGGACCTGTCTGCCACGCAGGCGCCCTGTGTTCACCAGCCTCCGACTGTGCTTGGGCTTCACTCAGTGGCAGATTTTTGAGGTTCATCACCAGGCCTTTCCTCCGAGGGCCCGCTGTCCAGCCTGCGTGCGGGAGCCAACCCCTCTCTCCTCCCAGGGGACTCTGCCCTCCCTTACAGGGAGGGTGAATGTGGCCTGGGCAAGCAGGAGGACAGCCTGGTGCTGGGCAGGGAGATTGGGGGGCGGTGTGGGTTCCACACTGCATGGCTCGCGGCCACGCCAGTGGTTCAAAGCCATGGGAGAGAGTCGAGGTTTTCTGCTCCCCCGAACACGGACAACCTCAGAAACCACAGGGGGCAGTTCTGCTGGCAAAGGGTGGCCAGGAGAGCCAATGTCCTCGCTGGCGGTGAATCTGGTGTTTGGGTTTGGTTAGTCAACGCCGCTCCTCCCTCCGTGTCCCAGGACCCTGTCCCTAAGCCGCTTCTGCTCACGCCTGGCGGCTAAGCTCCTGTCCCTCTGGGTCGTGTCCCTGCCTGGCTGCCTTCAGGCCATCGCAGCCCTCAACTGCCAGCCCGTCTACTGTGCTCCCTCCCAAGGGCAGGCACCCCAGTGGGATTCAAATAATTTAACAGCCACTTCTCCTCTGCCCTACTGACTGTCTCAATATTAAAAAAAAAAGAAGGTATGCCATCAGGTAGCTTATTATTTTATAAGTTACTACTTTCCCAAGAACAGTCAAAAAGGCACACCCAGCTAGATTACGGGATTATGGGCACAGATGGGCTTAGAAAGGCCTGGGGAGTGTCTAGTGAGACTGTCACCCTCGCTAAGCCTCTCATCTCAGCGAGAACCTTGATTCGAGTGTCACTTTAACGACTGGTGCCCTTAACTCAACAGAACAACAAGGTATCCATTCTGATGAGCCAATGAGAACCGGCTGAACCCAACCACTGGGGTGGTGGGGCCACCCACCCGCTGGCCCCAATTTAACTGCCAGCCAGTCAATTCATAGTGGCCTTCATGGAGGACAGGGTAGAACTGCACCCCTAGGGCCCCCACCTTGAGTCTCCAAGACCGTCCAGGGGACTAGCAAGCCTGCGTCTACAGAACAGTGGCTGCTGGTTTCAAACTGGCGACCTTGTGCCCGGCAGCCCAGCGCGGAGCCAGGGCAGCGCCCGGGCTGGAGGGACCGACCTCTCCACCGCGTCTCCGGTCTTCGCGGCCAGACTTCCCCTCCCGCCGTCAGCCGAACCAGGGTTGCATCTCTTATAAAGATAACTTATTAGCGAACGATACAAAATGCCCAGCGAAGGGTGGGGGTGGGGGTAAGTTCTGGGAGTGAAATAGGGGTGCGCACCTCCTGCCCCCTCATCTTTCTTGGCCCCTGGGGGCTGCAGACCCAGGATGGGGAGAGGGAGGCAGAGGGGGACGGCGAGGGGGGTGGAGGGAGGGCAGGCCAAGGGTGGGGTGGGGTGGGGGGCAGCGGGCCGGGGCCCGGGGCGTCAGCGCGCGCACACGCGCATCTGGAAGGGCCGCGGCAAATTGCCCAGGCCGGAGCTGAGCGGGGTCAGGTCGATGCTCTCGGGCGTCCCCAGCGGCTGCAGCGAGAAGCTCTGCAGGATGGCGGTCAGGTAGAGGAAGAGCTCCATGCGCGCCAGCGACTCGCCCAGGCACAGCCGGCGCCCTGCGGGGCCGAGGGGCAGGCCGGGGACGCGGTGAGAGGGAGCCCGATCCCCACGGGGATAAGAGACAAAACAAAACAAACAGACAAACAAAACAAAAACCCGTTGAGATGAAGGTTCGGCAATGTCACGGACCCCCCTCCAGCTTTGCGCCCTGGAGCAAGCCCCGAAGTCCCCGACGCTTGGCTTAGAACGTCGGGAAGAACGGCAGGTGCCAGCGAAGCCCGCTTCCCACTCAGCCAACCGCACTGGGCAGGGCAGAACTGGGCCACGGGGTTTCCTAGGCTGTCCACTATACCGGTGGCCAGGAGAGACCGGACCCTTCGAGAAGGACATGGCGCTGGGCGAGCGATGGACACAGTGCCCGCCCCCACGGGCCGGGCCACAGGAACAGTTGGGGGGAATGGTGCAGTGGGCCGTGTTGCCTGCCCCTGTGCATTGTCACGCTGGGCTGGTGCCACAACGGTGACGGCAGCAGCGTCTTTACCAAGGATGGCTTCCCATTGTCAACCTCTCAACCATTCACCCAGCCCTTCACTCTTGGGACACCCACCAGGGTCCCTGGTGAAGGGTGCATGCAGGTAGGATAGGGAGGAGAGAAAACAGATGCCTGACACACCGCTCCCCCATTCATTGCTCACCGTGGCTCCACGAGAAACCAGCCCTCTCTGACAGACGGGGCACCCAGAGGTAGTGGAAATAGGATACCACATCGGGGAGTCTGGCTCCTTATCCGCTACCAAAAAACCCAACCAAATTCACGACCCTTGAGGTAGGACCGTCCCTGTGAGTGTCGGACGCTCTCTTTCTCCCTCATCGTATAGCTCGTTTAGCTCGTGGTGACTGTCTGCCGTCAAGTCATCTCCAACACATACAGATCCGACGGAACGGAGTCAAACTCCCCGAAAGGCTTCCCGAGCTGTCATCTGGAAGCCCTGGAGCCCTGGTGGTGCAGTCAGGTAAGCGTTGGGCTGCTCACCACAAACCCACCAGCTTCAAGCCCACCAGCTGCCACCCGGGAGAAAGATGAGGCTGGCTTCTCTCCTTGGGTCCTTCGCTCGATGGCAGTGAGCTTGTTTTTCTGATCCCATAAAGGTGAATAAACCCCATGGAGTTCTCGGTTCTATAGAGAGTCACTATCAGGCAGATTCCACTAGATGGCAGCGGGCTTTTAAATCTTTGTGGGGCTGGTCCCCCGCGAGCGCTTTACCAAGGCTCCCCCAGGGCTCCTAGCACCAGACGGTTCTCCCTGCTGTGGATGGAGTCGGGCGGCAGCCATCCTTTAGGGAAGCCTAGCACTGCCTCTCTGGGTTTCCCACTTCAGCTATCTCCCTCAGAGTGTGTGCTGGCTTCAAACGGCTGGCCAGGGCTGTTAATGCAATATAATTAATTAGTTGCCTCTCGGTTTTTCTGTTGTTTTTTTTTTTTCTCTCCAGCTGCTGAGAAAACGCAAGAATTTTGGGGGTGGTGGTGGTGGTGGTGGTGGTGGTGGTGGTGGTGCAGATGCAAGCCAAGAAGTAAAACCGCGTCCACTACGCGTCCCCTCCTCCCCCCCCACCAGTGGACAGACGGGAGAATGACCTCTCGTCCTGCCATTCCTTCTCTGGCCACTGGAGTTCTTCATCGGTCCAGAGAGACGCAGTGGGGAGGGGAGACAGGGCATTGGAGGGCCGGGGTTTGGGGGAGTGGAACGAGGATTGGGGTATGTAGGTAGAAAGATAGGCCCCAGACACTGACAATCTCCGCCCCCCCCCCCCCCCCCCCCCCCCCCCCCCCCCCCCCCCCCCGCCCTTTCTCACCAGCCGAGAAAGGCATGAAGGCAGGGCTCTTCTTGAAGGAGCGGTTCTCATCCAGGAAGTGCCCAGGATTGAACTTCTGGGGCGTCTGGAACTGGCTGGGGTCGTAGTGCACGGTGTTGAGGAGTGTAATCACATCTGTGCCCTGAGTGGGAGAGAAGTGGGCATTAGTGATGCCGAGGGCCGGGGGCGGGCCTTGATCTCGGGTGTTGGGATGCACAGCGAGGGCCAGGCCCGGGCTGGGGGTGGAGACCCGCCCACAACGCCCCCTCCCCTGGACCGATCCAGATCCAGGAGTGCGTGTATGGGTCTGGGATTCTGGGTGATGGGTATTAGCAGCTGTGGTCTGAGACAGGGGTCCAGGGCACCCCTTCTTGCAGGGGGTGGTTGATCGGTTTGGGGTTCCAGGGAATGGAGAACAGACCTGGACACCAGGGGATCCCCCAGGATAAAGTTCCAGACACTGGGGATTTTGCAAGCGAGTCCTAGGAAGGGGACCTGTCCTGGGGAAGGGGTCTGGGTTTGGAACGGGGTCCAGTTCGTTATGCTGGGGAATGGGGTCATGGGAAGGGTATGGGGTCCTGCCAGTTGCTAATGCCCGGGCTGTTGATTTCGGGTTGCAGGGGGTGGGGTGGGTTTCGGTTACTAGAGACGCGAATGCAAGTTGTTAGGGCCTGGGTGGCCTCTGCCGGCCTTCCCAGGCGTCGTCTTTTGCGCCGTGCCTCGCGCACCTTGGGTAGCAGGAAGCCGCGGAAAGCCGTGTCCCGCGTGACGCGGTGTGGCAAGTTCATGGGGATGACGTCGGCGAAGCGCTGCACCTCGTGGATCACGGCGTCGGTGTAGGGCATGGTCGTGCGGTCGTCCAGCGACGGCAGCCGCGCGCGCCCCACCACCTGGTCGATCTCCTCCTGGACTCGGGCTGCGGGGTGGGAAGCGGCGTCGGGGTTGGAAAGCAAGTGCGTGCGTGCGTGCATGTGTGTGCGTGCATGTGCGCGTACGTGCGTGTAAGAGGCGTGGGGGTGGAGCTCCTGGCGAATTGGGGCCGGGCAGCTGGGCTAGCTGGGCCTTGCTGTTAGGGGGCAGTGGGTTGACAGCACTCAGACCACTGAGGGCGGCGAGGGCGGGGCTCAGAGGCGCGAGCCGGAGCTTGCGGGCGGGGCCGGCCCGCGGGGCGGGGCTCACCTTGCACTTCTGGGTACTTCATGAGCACGAGGAAGGCATGGCGCAGCGTCGTGCCCACGGTCTCGGTGCCGCCGAAGAGCAGGTTGTGCGTGGTCATCAGCAGAGTGTCCATGTAGAAGTGGCTCAGCGGGTCCTGCTTCTCCTGCGGGCGCGGGGACATGGAGTCCAGGGCCGGGAGACGGCCCCGCCCGGTCCACCCTGAGACACCCCGGGCCGCTGCCACCCGAGCCCCGCCTCTCTCTAACTCCCGCGGGGCAGGAGGGCTCCAGTACGGAAGGGCGGGCTCAGAAAAATCCCCGCCTTGGGGCCCACAATTAGCATCTTGGACCGAGTCTCAAGGACTTCTAATTAAGCTGTTAATTGGCCGTGGCCCCAAGGAGCGGTTCCGGGCACCAGGCCGGCCTGGGCAGGTGTTGAACTGGAGGTGAGCAGGCCATCCCAGAACCCGCCCTTGCCGGGAAGCACGCTGGGTTGGGTCCCGGGCTGGAGGTGAGGCTTCCCGGCAAGGCGTACCTGAGCCATCTTGGTGAGGAAGCAGTCGATGAAGTCCCGGGGCGAGTTGGGGTCCAGCGAGGCCTGGTGGTCCCGGACACTGTGGGCGATGATGTCCTTTACCCGCCCGAAATTCTGGAAGAGGCGTCGGTGCGGCCCAGGCACCCAGTCCAGGAGGCTTGGGAAGAGGTTGTACATCTGTGGACAGGGCAAGGGGTCACTAGGCTGTTAAGAGGAACGGCTGAGCCCCAGCGGCGGAGTGGTTGGCACGGGACTGCGGCCCACAGGGCTGGCGGTTCAAATCCAGCAGCAGCTCTCCAGGAGCAAGGCTGGGCTTCCTACTCCTACCAGGGCAGTGATGCCACAAAAAAAAAAAAAGAAAAAAAAGGAAGGGGGGAGGGGCTGCGAGGGGCACAGCGAGAGGGGTCAAGGTAGACCAGGTACGCAAGGGTGGGGTCGGGCACGTTGGGCAAGGATGGGAGAGACTGTTCGGAAGGGGCGGAGTTCCAAAAACAAAACCCAAACTCACAGCTATCGAGAGTCCAGGACAACCCACAGTGACCCCAACCACCCCTGCCCCCCGCCCCCACCGTGCCCAGCTTGCTGTTTGCAGCCCAAACCCCTCACGATGGGGCCACCAGGCTCAGGCCAGACAAAGTCCGAGTCTCCGGCCCTCGGGCCGCCCCCCCCCCCCCCGCGGTGTGCCCCTCCCCCTCCAGACCTCGCCCCAGGGGCTGCTCATGATCTGGAAGTTGTCATTGATGAGGCTGACGATGGCGAGGAGACGCTCGTCGTCGTAGTCGAAGCGGCTGCCGAAGAGCACGGAGCAGATGATGTTGGACACGGAGCGGCTGAGCACAAACGTGGGGTCGAAGGGCTCACCTGGGGGAGCGGGGAGGCGCGGGTCACCCGCAGAGCCCCGCCGCCCCGCCGCCGCATTGGGCAACATCCAGCCCCACGGGGCCAACTCGCTTGCAACACACCACCTCCCTGCCCGTCCCACCCCCCCCCCCCCCCCCCCCCCCCCCCCCCCCCCCCCCCCATTTGGCCACACAACAGCCAGCGCAGGCTTCACAACAGAACCCCTCCCCCTGCCCCCACGGCACGTGACACCGCCACCGGCCAGCCGTGGAACAGGCTGTTCTTGGCCACGGCTTCCCATCCTGTACGGAAACAAAAACTAAAAAAAAAACAAAGACAAACCGAAAAACAAACTCGCTGCCATCGAGTTCCTGTGGACTCAGAGCGACTGGGGAGCACAGGCTGGAATCTCTCCTGGCAGTTCCAGAGGTTCGAATTCTTCACAGGGGTTAAAAAGCCTCGTCTTTCTCCCCCAGAGTATCTGGTGGTTTCCAACTGCTGAACTTGCAGCCTGGCTCGAACCCGCCACACCTCCAGGGCTCCCTCCTCGCCTATAAAGTGGGCCTGATAACTTGATTTGCATCTTAGGGCTGCGTGCTATTTCAAGGCTGTCCCCCAAGGATAAATACAGAACGCGTTTGGAACAGCGGTTAAAATAACCAACAGCAAGACAGACTCGCTGCCCTGGCGTTGATTCTGAGTCATAGTGACCCTCCAGGAGACGGCAGAACTGCCTGTGCACGCTCCCAAGCCTTGACAGGAGTAGAAAGCCTCCTCTTTGTCCCAAGAAGGGGGAGGGTGGCTCCTAACTGCCAACCTTGCAGCAGGGTGCCCACTACATCACCGGGGCTCCAAGTCAAACAATGGTCGGGATCATGTAAGAGTTGGTAAAAAAACCACCCAGAAACATTCCCCACCACAACAGAACCAGTTCTACTTGGGTTTCGAAACCACCATCTGCCCCACAGGGCTTTCCACTCTCCTGAACAGTCTTGGAAACTCACGGGTGCAGTTCTGCCCCGTTCTCTGGGGCAGCGATGAGTCCGTGCTGACTTGATGGCAGGGAATGAGACCATTTCCTGAGCCTGTCCCCTTGAGCGCATGACTAAACTTCCCTGGGTCTCAGCTTGTCCTCCTGTGACAGTACCCACTCCCTGTGGTGGCTGGGAGCCGGGAGCTCAATTAGCATAGTGCCTGGTTTGCAACACGTGGGGAATCAAGGGGCACGAGTGTGGAGAGTGCGGGCTTCCGGCGTCAGTGGTGTGACTTTGCCCTCTCGCTCCTGTGTTGCTTTAGGTCAGTTCCTGAGCCTCCGCTGGCCCCTCCATGCCCTCATCTGCAAAATGGATTGTTGTTTGAGGCTTAGAGGCTCCTGCAGTCAGCCTGGGGCAGCATAGGGCACTCTCAAGAGTGCCTCCACCATCACCACCACCATCACCACCATCACCATCCTCATCCTCATCACCATCACCTCCACCACCACCATTGTCATGACCACCACCACCATCATCATCACCACCACCACTATCACCATCATCATCCTCATCACCATCACCTCCACCACCACCACCACCATCATCATTGCCACCAGTCGCCACTTCCATCACCATCACCACCACCTCCACCACTATCACCACCACTATCACCATCCTCCTCCTCATCATCATCACCATCACCACCACCACCATCATCATCACCACCACCACCATCACCATCCTCCTCCTCATCACCACCATCACCACTACCACCACCATCACCTCCACCACCACCATCATCATCATCACGACCACCACCATCATCACCATCGCCACCATCATCATCATCATCACCACCACCACCACCATCACCATCCTCTTCCTCATCACCACCATCACCACCATCATCATCATCATCACGACCACCACCATCACCACCATCACCACCATCATCATCATCACGACCACCACCATCATCACCATCACCACCATCATCATCACCTCCACCACCACCACCACCACCACCACGGTCACCAGCATCCATCATCATCATCACCACCATCATCACCATCACCATCATCACTACCCACCATCCCCATCCCCTACAATCACAGACGCCCTTCTCTGACTACCACCCTGCAAACCGATCCACCGCCAGGGGGCGCCGTTCCCACTGGGGTCTGAGAGGAGGGCGTCTAGGCCACCGGAAGTCGCCTGTGGCACCGGCAGCCCTGACCGTCGTGGTGCATTGGGGTGGCTAGGGACCAGGGGTCGGCGTGCACTCGGGGAGGGGCCTGACCTTCCGTCTTCCGCAGCTCTGCCAGCAAGAAGCCGCCCTCCTCCAGGATGCGCTCCTCAATGCTCCTCTTGCCCATGCCGAAGTTGCGGAGAATCTGCACGGAGAATCTCCTCAGGGCTTTCCACCGGTCCCCGTTGGAGAAGGCGATGCCTGGGGGGCAGAAAAGGTGGCAGTTCCACAGACCCCCGTCCCCAACCACCCGGAGATGGGGAGAATGTCTGTCCCGCCTCTGCCGGGCAGCCAGGAAGTCCTCCTGGATTTTCCAGGCCGAGCCTCGGCGGGGCTCATCACAGGAGCCCGAGAAGCCAGCGCGGGGACTGCTGGCCTTGTCACCGTGTGCCGGGACCTCCTGGTCCCTAAGACACCAGGTCGGCGATCGCTCAGCCATGAACTCGATGAATGCAGGAAGGAAGGAACTCGGCGAATGCATGCATGCGTGATAAGCAAAATAAAAACATTAAGTGGGCACTTTTCCAGGAACCAGACAGACTGTTCTCTCCTTGGACTCAGGGTCCTTGTGCAGGTTGACCCTGGCACCTAGAACTCTCTCCACCCCTGTCTCTTCCCGGCTGGCCGGTCCCATAGTGGAAGTTCCCGCTCCCCAGGCTCCCTCTATCCTGGCATGGCCCCCCTGCACCTGTGCCTCCCCATCCCAGCCCTGACCAAGCGGGGCTGTCCCAGTTCGGGCTGATTATCCCGCTGGACCAGAATCTATACGTGGAGAAGGTCTCAGGTGTGTTTTGTCTCGGATTCCTCCAGGTTCAGGAGATCATCAGATGCTGGGGAGGCCGTTTGTCCACCACTGGCTGTGACCCTCCCTCCCCTGTGTTGTCTACTGAGTAATGGGAAGAATGATCGGAACTTTTTAGTAACGGATGATGTCTGTTTTCAAACGCGCTGGGAAAGGATGGAGGTGCAAGGCAGCCAGGTGACCTTCTCAAAGATTCTCTCATTGCATCCAGCCAGGGAAGGGTGACAAGTGCACTCAAGACACAAGTATTCTTTCTTTCTTTCTTTTTTTCTTTCTCTCTCTTTCTTTCTTTCTAAATCAAGAACCCTCTAATCCAAAATCCTGGTGGGGAACCCTAGAGAGGTTGTAAGAACTAGAACAACTGTCTCTGTTCTGTTCACACGCCAGGCCTTTCTGTAAGACTTCCATTTAGTAAGGCGTGTGTGTGTGTGTGTGTGTGTGTGTGTGTGTGTGTGTTTCATTGAGAAACCATAAAAGATTCTGACTTCCACTTGGGGAGGAGGACAAATTTTTGCATGGTGAGTTTGGACGTGTGCTGTGACCGAGAGTTCAGCGAGGGATTTGACATGGGCAAGATTTGGAGCTTACGATGCAAATTGCTGGGAGTGGTGGGTGGGTAAATTGGGGTTGGGGTTGGGGATGGAGTTGGGTGGAACGAGAGAGACTGGCAGATTGGAGATGAGACGGAGATTGGGGTAGGGCAGAGAGGGGGTGGGGCTGGCTTGGGTGATGATAGTGGGATGGACGTTGAGGTCGAAAATGGGTATTGGTCATTTAAATGGAAGATTGGGCTGCCGAAGGGTTTGGGCCCGGGAAGAAAAATGGCAGCCGAGTTGATGCTGAAGAAAGGGACTGGGAGAGTGTTGATAATGCTATTTGACCAGCAACTGGAAGAGGATTCATAGTGGGACCGGATGTTGTAGAGAGATGCAGTGTGCTTGTGGAGAAGGAAAGAGTTGAGGTTGGAATGGAGGCAATGGGGGCAGGCTTGCTGGGGATGGACAAGGAGGGCTGGGGCCAGATAATTAATTAGTCCACTCGGTTGAGGAGGGGAATTGGTGATGCGGTAGGGATGGACAGAAAGATGGGAGGGAATGAGCGTTGAGTTCAAGGTCCATGGACATGGGGCCTGGTGGGGAAGTGCCATTTGAGATGATGATGGGAGAGAGAGGCTGTGTGTGCTTCAACCTTAGGCGAAGATTGCCTGGCTCCATTCCCCGTGGGACCTTCCATGAGACTGGGAGCCAAGAGTGAGTCCGCAGATGGATGGAGAGCCCCCCACCCTCATCCCACTCCTCAGAAAAGGTCACGGGAGGAGGAGAGAGGAGAAGGCTCACCATTGCCCTTAGTGAAGTTGAAGAAGACAGGGTAGTCTCCACGGCCACTAAACTCCTCGCCCTGGTCCACGAGGGCTTCCTTCACGGCTTGGTACCCGCTGAGGACCACCACCCGCCTGGGACCCAGGTGCACTGTGTACACGGAACCATACTCCTCACTCAGCTGTGGGTAAGAAGACAAGTCACAGAGGGATGGGGGGGTGTCTTGGGGCCATGGGGCCTCCTCTCCCCCACCCCCTCCCTCTATCACCCAAGCCGGGGATGCTGCACCTTGGTGAGCGAAGTGAGCATGTCTTGGGAGCGGAGCTGCAGGAGGTTCCCCAGGACGGGCAGGGGCTTGGGGCCTGGGGGCAGCCGGCCCTTGCCCCTGGAGCTGAGGGTCAGGAGCAGACAGACGAACCCCAGGAGCAGCAGCAGGACGGCTGTGGTGACACTGTCCATGGTGAAGGCGGCTGCCGGAGCCTGGGGGACCAAGGGGGGAGGGCATCTCTGGGAGGGGGGCTACTTCACCTCACCAACAGCCCTTGGGTTCTCCCAGCGCCAGAGAGGGGGCGGACAGAGAGCAGACAGGAGGTTGGAAGAGATGGAGACAGGCAGGGGGCAGTGAGGGAAGGAGAGAGAGATGGAGAATGAGAACGAACGGAGGAAGGAAAGAGGGCAGTGACGGAATGAAAGCCCCTCCCCCCCAAGGGGATGAACCACAGAAGTGTGGGTGAAGGGAGACAGTGGATGGTGTAAGATAGGAAAACAATAATTTATCGTTTTTCAAGGATTCAGAAGAGTACAAGGGCGGGGGAAGGAGGAAAGGGGAGCTGGGACCAGGGGCTCAAGTAGAAAGAAAAGGTTTTGAAAACAATGAAGGCCACGTATGCACAGATGTGCTGGATACAATGGATGTGTGGATTGTGATAAGACCTGTAAGAGCCCCCGGTACAATTATTTCTATATAAAAAAAGATAATGAATAGAAGTCAGAAAACAGAGCAAACAAAAAAGTTTATGTACACATCTATCTATCTATCTATCTATCTATCTATCTATATATATATACACACAAACAGGAAGGGGTGACATAAAAATAGGAGACTGCTAGAGAGATGAGAAAACTAGCGCTAAAAAGGGACAAAGACGGTTGCAGAGAGATTTGTCTATGGGCGTCTCTCCCTCTACCTCTCCACCTACTTACCTTCCGATCGACTGTGATCACTCGGTCGCGTAGCTATCAAGAGATTGGTTCTCACTCAAGTCAGTAATAAGACACACAGGGACACAGAGGGACAGAGACAAGGCATTACAGAAAGAGACTGACAGAAAGAAGTGAAAGAGATGGAACGAGGGGGAGTGTTCTTGATTAAAATTTTGGTCTAGATGGGGCAACAAAAATTTTCGTAGAAGGCAAAAATAGTGTTGTAATATATTTATTTTAATTTTAAAATGCCGCAGAGACATGGCCAAGTTGTTAAAAAGTGGGGCATCTGGTCACCTGAAACTAGAGGCACAAAGCTAGAGAGATAGAGATGGGAGAGAGGTACAAAGACACAGAGAATCAAACAGATGTGGAGTAGAGAAAGGTAATAAGAGATAAAAGAGAGATACAGAGACAGAGAGACTGACATGTAGACGGATGGTAGAAAGCATGGGGAGAGAGAGACAAAGGGAAGACAAGAGTGAGGTGGAGGTGGTGGGTGGGAGGCCGCAGCAGAAACAGACCACCAAGGGTTCTGAGCGGAGAGGTCACCAGGCAGAGAGAGGTGGCCCCCTCTGTGAGGGGTGCCGGAATAGTCCCTCAGTGCCCTGGGAATGCGTGTCAAATGAACACACAGACGCAGAGAGGGGCCGCCTGCAGTAGCGAGGGCAAGGGAGGTTCTAAGCTAGTCTCAGCGCCAGCCTCCTGCATCCCCACGTCCCCCAAGAGCCCCCCTTCCTCCTCCGGGACCCCCAGCCCAGCCCTTTACCTGCTGAGTTGCAGGGGCAGCGGTGAGTGCTGGAAGGACAGCTAAGGTCTGCTCCAGATGTGCCCTGCAGTTCTAGGTGTCTGGGGGGGAGGGGGGGCGGGGGTTGCTCTTAAACTCTCCACCCTCACCCCCTCATTTGTTCTCCCAGGGAACCTTAATCCCCTCCCACCTCCCTGAAATTCCTTGGGTGCAGCCTTGGGGCTCCTGGCCAGCTGGAGTGGCACATTGACAGGGAGCCCTCCGTCACCCCCCTGAAGCTCTTCTCCCCGAGGTCAGACATGGTCAGATGTGGTCATCAGCCCTGGGGTGGGGCAGTGGCTGAAACCCATTGTGTGTGTGTGTGTGTGTGTGTGTGTGCGCGTGCGTGCGCGATTCAGGGCCCTGGCCTTGGTTTTGGGGGGCACTTCTCAACCTTCTGATAAGGTTGAGGCAAAATGATGGGTGGGGGCAGTTCCCCCCGGTTCTGGCTTCTCCAGAGGGCAGAAGCCCGCTCGTCATGATATTTCTCTGGGTTCAAGGTCCGTTCTGTCACTGGCTTGGCTCTGTGGCTCTCTGAGTGGACCTTTCTCATCCCCTGGAACTCAGGTTTCAAAGTTGCTGTCTGTACTCTGTATCTGGCCTCTGCAGTTCTCTATCCTGTCAGACGTGGGCGTGGCCTGTGCCGCCTAAACTTGGGGGTCGTTTTGTTTCTCTCTGACGTCTCTTCTTCTCTCCCCACGCCATTTCTGTGTCTCTGTCCCTCTGCTCCCCTCGGCCTCTGTTTCTTACTCTCTTTGACCTGTCTCTATTTCTCCTCTGGACTCCTTCCTCTGTCTCTCTGTTCTCTGTCTCCCCATGGCCGCCCGCCGCCGTCGGTCTCTGCCACCTTACTCTCTGTCTTTGCCCCAGTGAGATTGCAGAGGGCAGGATGGAGGCCAGGCAGAGAGGGAAGGAGGGCTTTCGGGAAAGGGTGGGGGCAGCTGAAACCTGCCTTACATTTGGATGAACTCTTTTCCTCCACTCCCCCGCAACCCTACCCCCCCACCAGCTATGTCCACCCTTGGTTCCTGGCCCGGATTCTGGCCCTGGCTTCCCAACTCCTGCCTGAGTCATAAGGCAGACGGCCCAAATCTGATTTGGGCCAGGGCTCCAAGCTGTGATGGGTGGGGTGGGGAGAAAACTGGGGAGGCTGAGGACCCAGGGAGCCGGGCGGAAGTGTTGGTGAGCCCATAGGTCGTGGGTGCACACCATGTTTGTGGTTCCCATGGGTTGGGGAAAGAAGCACTTGGAGGTCCCAGGGAATCTGACACCCCAGCACCCAGGCACATGGCAGAGACAGGGGGGTGGGGCAGCTGGTCTTGTTCCAGTGCTGGAAAGGCCGGTTCGGGCAGGTTCTGGAAGAGAAAGGCAGGCTCCATTATGGGATTATAAAACTCTGGTTTCTCTGGCATCTGCCCCGACTTGGAGGGTGGGAGGCAGGGGTGGGGGGCAGTAAGTACTATCCCCAGCTCAACCCTGGCAGCGATTCTCCCTCATCTAACTGCCTCTTTGGGGAATCATGGTGTCCGGGTTCTGGGGCAGTTCCCCCCGGTTCTGGCTTCTCCAGAGGGCAGAAGCCCGCTCGTCATCCAAGTAGCTTTTACGAGGCCAAGGGGAGACTCGGGTAACACAGTCTTGGAGTACGTACACGCTATCCCTAGAAAACGGGCACGGCAGGGTGACATGGGTCGAGGGAGAGTAGGAGACGAAACCTCTTTGGAGATGTGTGCCCTCTGATTGGGAGAGATCCCACCCTCCAAACGGAGAGTGACTGTCTGCCTCAGTCGGTGCTTTTTATCCCTCCCACCCGCATGGGAGTGAGTGGGGACGGGGCGTGGTTGACGCCAGGGGCTGAGTTCAGACACACGGGGGCATCACATGCCTGGCATTGAGTGTGGGTGCCCAGGTTGACCTTCACCTGCCCCTAGGAGTCCTTGACCTCAGCATGCCCAGCTTTGGATCGCCCCCCGAGGTGTCTGAGGTGGGCCTGGTTTCTTTCCCAGCCCTTGGTTGTGGCACTGCTGACTACTCTTTGTTTAGGGTAGACGTTTGGGGTGACGACTCACCCTGACCTCTGATCGTCCACGTGGCGTGGAGGCCTCTCCTGGGGCTTCGGAAGTCCCGGCCCTGCCCTCTGGCACAGAGCACTTTGGCCCAGAGTGGGCTGGCTTGCACGGTTTCTTCCATTTAGCTGGACTGGAATCTGGGAAACCCAACATGTGTCCACGCATTGCCACATGTCTCCTGGGGGAACACGGTCCCTGAGGAGAGCTAGAAGAAATTCAGACCCTCTCACCAAGGTCAGCTGAGTCCTCCTCTTTCTTTTTCTTTCTTATGTCGACGCACACGCTGTCCCTGCTCCTGGCAGCGGCCAGTCCCTCCTTGGCATGCCGCACCCCAGTCCATCGAAAGGACTTTCTTCTCTTGACACTATCAAATTTTGTGTGTTTGTATGCAGAGGAACCTCCTCCCTTTATGTAAAAACCAACAAAAACCGATTCTTGTGAATCGGGTGAAGGTTGGACAGAGCAGATCATCTGACAATCAACAAGACAGTCACATTCTTTTATTTTTTGTATCCAAAATGGGTTTATTGATGAAATGATGATAAGTTATAAATTATCAAGGGTTCATGAGGGAAGGGGGAGCAGGGAGGGAGGGGAAAAACGAGGAGCTGATACCAGGAGCTCAAGTGGAAAGCAAATGTTTTGAGAATGATGATGGCAACAAATGTACGAATGTGCTTGGCACAGTGGATGTGTGTGTGGATTGTGATAAGAGTTGTACAAGCCCCCAATTAGACACATACACACACCAAAATGGGTTTATTGGAATGGCTTCCCACTCATCTTGATTCAGGGGCTTATAGGACTCCTGCCGTCTGAAAGAGCATCCTTCTGCAAACCTGGTATTTCCTCCTGTAGACGGACAGCAGGAAGGCAGAGGAACAGGCAGCGCACAAAGTTACTCCTTGTGTGTGACCAAAGAGCCTTGCCTGGGGCATCCATGAAGCAGGAAGGCTTCTTCTTGTGTTTCCTCTTATCTTCCCGAGAGGGAAGAAGGAGATCCTATTTGAGAGACATGATTCCATGAGGATGTGCTTACCACCAGAAAGCTCAAGCACCTTCTGATCCTGTTCATCCAATGCAAACACCTCAATATCCCATCACTCACCCCGCCTCCCTCCTCTCTTTGTCTCCAGTCCCACTCGTCGTCTCACCCTCTGAACTTTGTCCTTGGGTTCATGCTTCCTTTTTCATTGTAATGGTTGACTCTGTTAATACGGAGGTGAAGTCAGATGACTAAGGACCCTTGTCTCTGGGGTTCCACCAGTCTCTATTGGGCCAGTAAACCTAGTTCCTTTGGGGGATTTTGAGTTCTGGGCTACATTTTTCTTCCACACTATCCAGGACCTTCTAAAATGATCCTTCTTAGAGTGGTTGGTAGTAAGAGCTAGGCCCTATCTAGTTGTGGTCTCTGTGTGGAGACAGATGTGTGCATGGTCTCTTAGTCTAGTGGATGAATTGTTTCCGTGTGTCTTTCAATTGTCATCACTCTTTTTACCTTTGGATGGGGAAAGACCAGAAACGGCACTGCCGATGACTGTTCACAGCTTTAAAGACCCCAGTGGTTGCTCACCAAATTAGGATGAAGAACACTGTCTCTGTGAACTGTGTTAGTCAACTGACCTTAGTCTCCTAGACAACTATGCTTCGGGGATGCATTCCCTCAAAGTGCTTGGTGATGTCTAAGAAGTTTTTGTAACTATGTTCCCTCAAACACATTTATGGATGTCTTTGCAGTAAATGCAATGTCCATATATACAGATCCTCTGCTAAACCTATATTCACGGATATATGGTCACACTTTTTGTGAGGTAAAATTTATATATGATGGAGTGTAAAAATATTTTGTTTTGCTATAATCTTTTTGCTGAAAATGTTCCTGGCAAAAGATATGCCCCTTCAACAATGTCCTTATGTACAGTGACAGATCGCCTCCTTCAAGGTCATGCATCTGTTCTTGACATTCTTTGTCAAATGATTCCACCAGCATAGATGTAAACATAACTGCCTCCAACCTTCTTCTTCAGTCTGTCAAGTTGTTGTCGTCAACTTGATCCCACAAAGAACACGCTGTTTCATAGTTAGGGGTATTTATCCAGTCCTGCCTGGTCCTACACTGTAGCAGTTCCATAATCTCCTGTCAACTTGAGCAAAGGGGTGGAGTTTAGTCTGTCAATCAGGTCACAGGCAGTGAGGCCTCTGTGTGGGCATGGCCTTCGCCTGAGAATTCTGGGAGCTCCTGTTTTCCTCCTTGGAGGTGGGAAACACTCTCCTTGAGAGGTTTTCCAGTTGACAAGCCGTAAAGAGTTAAGTGTAGCGGTCATGGACTTGATGTCAATTTCATGATCGAAGGTGTAGGGGTGGAGTCTAGCCTGTCAATCTGGAGATAGCCAATGAGGTCTCTGTGTGGGTATGGCTTTCTCCTGAGAATT
This sequence comes from Nesogale talazaci, assembly GCA_004026705.1. Classification (NCBI taxonomy): domain Eukaryota; kingdom Metazoa; phylum Chordata; class Mammalia; order Afrosoricida; family Tenrecidae; genus Nesogale; species Nesogale talazaci. The sequence goes on along the minus strand of PVJH01020025.1, from coordinate 23,766 downwards.
CTGGGAAGTCTCTTGGTATGTCCCAGTTGGAGAAAAGGGACTTGATTTTCTTCCCTGAGAGATGAACTACTGACCAGATGAGATGACAGCATGCTGATCAATCCTGATTCCTGGAGAATGGAGGAGCCGGAGGAGAGGCCACATGGGCTTGCTTTGATGGAGCCAAACCTCTGGGGCCACAGAAGCCACGTGGAGACTCTTACCAGTGCTGAGAGGCTACGGAGAGACTCCTGGCAGTGCTGAGATGTTTCCACTGCCGCTGGACCCACTGGCCCATGATTGTCCTGGGGTCATTGCATGTGCTTAGTTAATCAAAAGTGGACTTTATAGACTGGTGTTAGACATAGGGCTAATATCGGACTTGTGACCTTGGACTGGACTGGGTTGGGATGATTTCTCAATGTTCCATTCCTCTTTCCCTTATATCCATATATGTGTTTATGAATCTCTCTATCCTACCCGGACTAACACACCTAGAGACAGGACCGGGGAAGATGGAAAAGTGGGTGTCTGTGTTAGTGTGGGTTGACTAGAGAAACAAATCCAGGGAGACTCATGTGTATAAGAAAAAGTTTCATATACAAGAGCAATTGAATATTGTGAAAACATCCCAACCCAGGCCAGGTTAAGTCCATAAATCTGATATTAGCCCGTGTGTCAGTTACTAGTCTATCAGTTCTTCTTCAGAACATGCAACACAAGCAATGACACCGAGTGCAGGAAGATCACAGGGCAGTGGGTGGAAAGTCTTGGGGTGGTGGTGGAAGCATCTCAACGCAGGCCTTGATCTCCCTGTGACTCCCAAGCTCCAGGGTTCTGACTCCGGCAGCCTCTCTCCAGGTGCCTTTCCAACAGCAATGTCTTGCAGGGAGGGAGCCTGTGCCCTGCCTCCAGTGAGCTATTTATCTCCTTAGCGCCTCCAAATGAGGTGAGAAAGCTGTGACCTGATTGACAGGTTAGCCTCCACCCTTCACTCTGAAGTCTAAAATTGACAACAGATTATAAAACTGACACAGTGCCAAACAACAATGGCTACAAGAAAGAAGAAATATTCTAAAATGATTGTGGTGATGATTGCGTAATTTTTTAATACGACTTAACTATTCAGTTATAGGATAGGTGAATGATATGCCAATAAAAAGAAATATTCTTTAAATAAGCAAATGCTACATATATATTCCTAACCCATATACCTATGGTTATAATCCTATTTAGGAAATGAGCTGTCCTTGCTATGATAAGAGATAGGATTTGTGTAGGGTGTATTTTACCCCCCCCCCCCCCCCCCATCATTGCCCGGGTGGAAGTAGAGTGTATTTTAAATTAAGCTCTCAAACTCCTTTGAAAGGTAAAGAAGATGAAACAAAGCAATCAAACAAGTAAGTTTAAAGAGGCAGTAACTGGAGGAATGGTTCATTGGGGGGATGGCAGGGGAGGTTGGGGGGAGGAATGCGAGCATGAAGACAATGTTTTAAAACCAATTGGGGTATTGGACATTTGGAAAACAACAGTGGCGGCAATTGTATACACTTAGTGCCTGGAAACAAAATTTGAATTAAGTGAAAAATAGCCTTCTGAGTCTTTCTGAAACCTGAATTTCTATGCATATAATTATGTTCTCTTGGCAAAATTAAATCACAGTAAGACATTATTGACTGAAAAAAAACACACAATTGGGTTGACGATTATACAACTCTTCTGGATGTGATTAAGCTGTTGAATTATATGATATATGAACTAAATGGCAATAACACTGAAAACAAGACAAAACCAAAGCAAAAACCGCAGAGGGGGGGGAGTGAGATGGTAAGGCTCTCCCAAGAGCAAGAAGCTTCCTGCCAAGCCAGCACAGAGAGAAAGTCTTCGTCTAGATCCGCCTCCCTGGGTTCAGGTTTCTCGTCTGTGAAACTGTGAGAGAATACATTTATGCTTGCTGGCAGGTTTGGGTCTGAGTTTCTACTCCCCGTGAAAGCGCTCAGGTGGTGCAGATAGTGAGTACACGCTGAGCTGCTAATCGCAAGGTCAGAGGTTCGATGAGGCCACTGGTCACTCTGAGGGAGAAAGAGGCGGCTCCTGGAAAGATCCACAGTCTCAGTTACACACAGGGGCAGTTCGACTGCCCTCCAGGGTGCAAAGAGACACGAAAGACAGTGAGTTTGGCGTTTTAGCCCATCCCCCTGGGTTGTTTCTGTGATGGTAACGCTAGGTGAGTAAGACACGTTTCCGCTTCCTTTTCATGTTTTGATTGACCCCAGAACTGTGCTCTGACATTGGCTTCGAATCATGAATTCCAGTAGGGAGCAGAGATTTTAGGAGTCTTCGCCCTTGCTTCCCTGGAAAGTTCTCCCGCTGCAGAAGCAGCCCTGGAGGGACTGCAGAAAGGACTGTGGGGAGGAGTGGTTGCAGTGCTTCAAATCTACAAAGCCGTGGTGTCCAGCGCAGGGACACTGAAGGTTCGGAGTGGGAGACAGATGGCTTGAAGGAGGACAAAATGAAGGGCGCAGTTTCAGTAGAAACAAGGCAGCAATTGTATGTCCGACAGGCACTGACCATTTAGAATGGTTGCCAGACGTTGACATAGGTATGTACAAGATCCTTTGTAAAACTGTCAATGTTAGATTGTTCACCACATGCTTTTTGAGTAAAGAATGCGTGAACTGATTTTCCTGATGAGTGCTTTTTCTAGGGCAGGGGTCAGGGAGCAGGGAGAGATTTGGGAAGAGATGGTTCGTTGTGAACCTCATCATACTTATGGTCTCTTTATGGTTAAAAAGAGCACTTTTCTTTTCAGAACTCAAGGATGGAGCAGTACGACGCAGGCTTGGCTGTCCAGGTTGACTGTGACTAGGATCATGGGTGTGGAGCCTGGAGGAGGAAGGATGAGGGGCTCAGAGGAGACAGCGGTCTTCAGATGGTCTCTCTCCTCCTCTTGATCCCTGCCTCCTGTTATGGAGTGACTAGACTTGGTTGTGAGGACCACCATGGTCAATTGGAACGACCTCGTTCACAAAGACATCTTACTTTGAGGAGGAGGGATGGTGGTCTTAAAAGCTCAAGAATAGCCATCGGAAGTTTCAACGATTGGTCTCATCTGAAGGAAAGTGGAGTGATGACAATCAAAAGACACGCAGAGACAATCAGGCCAGTGGGCTAGCGGGCCGTGCAAACCTTAGGGTCCACCACTGTGAGACCAGAACTAGATGGTGTCTGGTTAGGACTACCAGCCACGTTGGAAAGGTTCATATGAGACGGTCCTAGATAGAGCGTGAGAAAAATATGGGGCCGAACTCAAAAGTGAGAGGTAAAAATAGAGAGGCAGAATGAAGACAGAATTCAGCCAGGAATGTGAAATTGAGAAAGATTTTATTGAGGCAGGGAAAGAGCTCCAAGCAGGGGAAGGGAGAACAGAGAAAGGGACGGGAGCATTTTGAGCTTCCGGGCGGGTTCCGAGACCCAACGAGTTAGGTCAGAGGAATTGCACCTGGTAGTGAGGCAGAGGGACAAATAAAGGACTAAGCTAAGGACGTATGTACTGATAAGGGGAAGGAGGCTTTCTGATGTTGCAGTTGCCAGGTCTGAGTCAGGATATGGTCTGTGAGTCCATCATCTTGGTTTTTGCAGACCTGCTTCCTGAAACACTGAGGGAAGGGGCTGTACAGACCCGGCCTGGAGAGATAAACTCCATGGAATGCTGGAGGCAGGGACTGCACAGTCCAGCTCTGGCCTTGAGAGGCAGGGGGAAGGGGTCACACAGTCCAGCAGGCTATCTTTCGGGAGAGCTGTGGGGAGCAGCTGCATGGCCCGGACCTGGCTCAGATAAAAATCATAGAGGAGATCAGGCTTATTGGTTGCCTGTCCATTGGTGGGACTCCCCAAGATTCGGACCTTTGGTCATTCTTCAGGACTGGTAGCGAACTCATCCCTGTGTGAGAGCAATCGACCATTTAAGCTCCAAAGGGCACCAGGTACCCAAGGACCACGTTCAGAGGCTTAGGAAGGAAGGAGGAATGGAGACAGGGGAAAGAGGGAGGAGGTGGGATCAGTATGGTACCTGGAGGAGTTTGAAATGGATGAGTTGAAATATCATGTGCATGAGTTGTTGACTATAAAACTGACAAGTTGCTCTATAAACCTTTATTTACAATAGAAATTTTTTTGAATGTTAAGATTTTATTTACAGAGCTTCTTTGTTGTACAGAAAGCAAAAACGTGGTTGCAATCTCAGTGTCGCTGGCAGCCATGCATGTTTCTTCAGACTCCCTGATCACAGCTTCCCGGGCTGCAGCAGAGTCTCACATAGACACCTAACAACGTTTATAATTTTGATGGGGCGAAGTCCCAGGCTTGGTGGTGGATTTCCAAGAGGGACTAAAGAGAGGAAGGTGGTCTCAGGGACTATTCTTTGGCTCTTTGGGTGGCCAGGTGTCCTGGAGTTCTGAATCACAGCTACTTTAAAAGAAAACTTAAACAGCTACTAAAGCCTTCTGAGCAGTCCAACCAATACCAAACAGTTCCTTTTTTGCAGGTCATTTGGGGTCTTAACATCTCCTTCATTATCTGTTTCTCTCTTCTGTTTTTCATCTTTACCGCTCTCCTCCTCCTCTTCATCTTCATCAACCTCTCTATCTTGGCCAAGATCTTTTTTTTTTGGGGGGGGGGCATCACTGCTCTCCAGTGGTGGGAGTAGGAGGCCCAGCCCCACTGCTGGAATTGAACCTCCGTCCCAGTGGGCCACAGTCCCGCGCACAACCACTACGCCACCGGGACTCAGCCCTTGGCCAAGATCTTCTCCTCCACTGATGTCCTCTTCATTGTCTTCCCCTTCTACGTCTTCCTCTTCATCCTCTTCTTCATCAAAATACTCTTCACCATCCTCATCTTCTTCTTCCTCTTCATTTACACTGTCCACCACAACCTCTGAGTCAGTGGCTTCCTGATCCTCGAGGTCATAGTCATCCAGGTAGGTCAGCTGGGACAAGAGCTTAAAAATGACTACTCTCCGGTAATCATTCAGGTGGGTGACCTTACAGTGAAGCAGATCCAGGCTTTTGAGACATTCCAGTGTTCCCAAAGGCTCCAAGGAGCTGATGTCTTTCAGCTTATTCCACTTCAGTTTGGATGGGTGAGGTTTGGGAGTTTCTCAGCTAGCATGTCCAGATCACTGAAGATTCTAATGCCTCTGAGCTCGAGCTATTTCGATTTCGGTAGTTTGGAGAAATTTGAAACTGAAACCAAGCCTGCCTTTATTAAGCCGAGGAACTCTAAATTCACAAACTCAGCTCTTAAGCCCTCAATCATTTCACCATTTGACTTGCAGTTGTCCGGGACCAGTTCTTGAACCGCCGCTGGGGGGTCGGGTTCCTCAGCTCCAGGTGGATCCTTCTCTCCACGTCTCCCTCTTCCCCCCTCTTCAAACTTAACTTTTTGCGGCTGAGATGGGGAGAGGCGTCCGGGCCCCGCAAGCGAGGACCGTCCGTCCTAAGGGGTCTGCTCGCGGGGGGAGGTGGGTGGCGCGGGCGCGGTCCCGATCCCGGTCCCGGCCCCGGCAGCAGCGGGTGGAGGGCGAGCAGGAGGGTGAGCGGAGACCGGGAGCCAAGTTACTCTCGGCAGCGGAGAGAAACCATGGAGGGGAAAGGCCGCAGGCCCTACTCCACAACAGAAGAATTAAAACTATGTATAAGACGCTTGGAATCACAGATTCATGGAATTAGAGGCCCTGAGAATCACGGAACTGTATTTTCAAAAGGTGCAGATTTTAAAATCACGGAACTTTAGGGTCACGAAGTCTTCCCATGCCTAGAATATAAACCAGGGCTCAAGCACAGGGATTTCTGTTTTCTTAATTATGGAAGTTCTATTTTCTAAAAAAGGATGTGTGGTGGTGTTGGTTCTGACCCAAAGTACGATGGAATGAAACACGTCCTGGCCCTGCACCATCCTCCCGGTTGTTGCTTCATTTGGTGCTGTGAATCCATCTCATGCACGGTCTTCCTCTTTTTGTTTTTTAAATCAATCATTTTATTGGGGGTTTGTACACTGCTGATCACAGTCTGTGCATACATAGATCGTGTCAAGCACCTTCGTACACCTGCTGCCCTCATCATTCTCAAAACACTTGCTTTCTACTTGTTTTCCCCTTGACATCAGCTCCTCATCTTTCCCCCTCCTTCCCCACTCTCCCTCCCTCATGAGCCCTCGATAATTTAGAAATTATTATTATTTTGTCAGCTCTTACACTGTCCGATGTCTCCCTTCACCCCCTCCTCCACTGACCATCCTCCAGGGAGGAGGTTATATGTAGATCCTTGTAATCTGCTCCTCCTTTCTACCCCACCTTCCCTCCACCCTACTGGTCTCTCCACTCTTGCTGCTGGCCCTGAGGGGTCCGTCTCCCCTGGATTCCCTGTACTCCCACTTCCCATCTGTATCAGAGGACCTCTTCCAGTCTAGCTGGATTTGTGAGGTAGAATTGGAATCATGATAGTTGGGGGGAGGAAGCATTTAAGAACTGGAGGAGAGTTGTATGTTTCATCGTTGCTACACCGCACCCTGACTGACTCGTCTCCTCCCCGTGGCCCTTCTGTAAGGGGATGTCCAGTTGCCCACAAATGGGCTTTGGGTTCCCACTCTGCATTCACAATGATGTGATTTTTGTTCCTTGATGCTTGGTCTTCCTCTTTTTTATGTTGACCTTCTACTGAGCATGCTGTCGTTTTCTAGGGACCAATCTCTCCAAAGTATGTAAGATGGAACCTCATCACCCTTGCTTTTAAGGAACATTCCAATTGTGCTTCTTTCACAACAAGTTTGTTCTTCTAGCAGTCCACAAGACTTTTAATATTCTGTGTCAACAATGCAATCCAAATGCCTCCATCATTCTTCTGCCAGCTTTGTCCAACTTTCACATGCACGTTGAAAACACTTTGGCTTGGGTCAGGTGCACCTGAGTCCTCACTTAGGTGTGGTGAATTGCTTAATACATATTTTGACCAGCTGAATAAATAAATCCTCGGACTTCAAGTACCAGGGTGGCAAACAGTTGGTCCTGTGTTTCCCTGTGGGGAGCAGAGTTCATTTATTAATTCACAGCTCTCACAGTCTCAGACATCCTTTCCAAAAGCTCTCCAGAAAGCCAATCCCATTGAAAGACGTGGTAGATGGAATCAATTCACGATTCTCTCTTGACTCCAGAGAGGGAAAAAAGGTGAAGCTCAGAGAACAGAAGGGACTTGTCCAAAACCACAGCAAGAATCCGTGACAGAAGCGGAATCCGTGGCAGAAGCGGAATCCGTGGCAGAAGCGGAATCCGTGGTAGAAGTGGCAGATGTGAGGCTAAAAGACCTCTTTTGGAGGCAGAGTTTTCTATATCCAGGAATGAAATTGAAGAAAAAATTGTTCAGCAGCCAGTATAATATGACTTGGGCACCAACCAACCTATCAGTCAGGATAGGCTACCATATGCCGTAGTCACAGCCAGCTCACAGGGTTCGTGGGGTCCTCTGCTGTGCCTGGCCTGGCTCCTCCAGTTGCTGGGCTGTTGGGAGACAGGAGAGCACCAGAGAAGCCTCTGCAGCAGCAAGACACGTGAGGAGACCAGCATAGAATGACTGACTCACTGGAACAGCAAGAAGGACTGCAAGGTTTGAACACCCAAGACGGGGGTAGGGGTGGCCTAAGATCCATGGTTCTCAGACCCACCCAATTGCCAGTTCCCTTCCTCATCTTCCTATTGAAGACCTCCAACTCCTGATTGCCTCTCTTAGGTCTTCATCGCCTCATGAAACCAAAAATAACGAACTCGTGCCAGTGAATGGATTCTGACTTCTTGTGACCCTCACTCAGTGGTTGGCAAACTGCGGCCTGTGAGGCCGATGCGGTTCTCTCAGTGTGAACGTGCTGCTTTGAAGTCACGTTGAAGACAGTTGAAGGTTATTATTTCAGATCAAGGTGATTTCCTTTGTTCGGAAAAACATATTCAAGGCTCTTGCGTGATTTGAAAGTTGTTAGGAGAGACAGGATTGGCTCTTCAGTTCCAAGAGTTTGCCGACCCCTGCCCTAGATGGCAAAGTAGAATTATACTAAAAGGGTGTTCTTGGCTATAATTAAAAAGCAACATCCCCCCGCCCCCTATTTTTTAATAGTCAATGAGGTGACAGTTTATGGAGCAGATCATCAGTGTTACACTCAATAACTCATCAAACCTCGCTTGATCTGGTTCTGTTCCCACCATTTTTTTGCCCATCTCCCTCTTGTTGGGTATTGTCTCACCCGTCACCCCAATAATACCTGCCACCTTCGAGCTGATGGTTTCCTTTCCCTCTGCTCCTCTCGCTCCTCTGGGTCCCATCAGAGACTTGGTTGGTTACAGTTTTTCAGAAGCAAGGAGCCCTTTCTTCCACAGCTTCACTGCGTGGGTTTGAAGGACCCACCTTGAGGCTCCCCGCCTGCGCCATGTTGATTCCAACTCATCATGGCACTCCGACCACAGTAGAACAGGGGCACACAGCGCTTCTTAGGCTGGAATTAAAACAGAACAAAACACAATTGTATTGGCATATAATTCACATAGCACACAATTCGATAGTTCAGTTACACCAAGAAGAGTTGTACAATCATCACCACAATCAGTTTTAGAAAACTTCCTGTGACCTTGCACTCATCGTTATTAGCTCCCCATATTCCCCCAACCTTCCCTATCATTGTCCCAAGGAATCTTAGCCCAGTTACTGTCTCTATAGATTTACCTATCCCGGATTTCACATACAGAAAGTCCTATCTATCTATCTATCTATCTATCTATCTATCTATCTATCTATCTATCTCTATCTATCTATCTATCTATCTATCTATCTATCTATCTATCTAACAACAATAACCAAGTGAAGCAGATAAGAACCTCAATTGAAAAGAAATAGTGTGGAATCTTATCAGGAGCAGATCACTAAGTCTTTTCTTTCTTGGAGTTCCTGGGTGGTTGAGCCATTGACCTTTGGGCTAGCTGGTGACCCCTTGATCATAGCACCGCCCCAATTCCTTGGGGGTTGAGTGTCCACTGTGTCACTCAGGGGATTTCCTTGCCTCATGAACGCCTCCAGTTCCTGGGTTTCTGCTGGATAAATAGCCCCACGAAGCCCTGGTTTTTGACTGGATGAATACCATAAGTCACATGCTCTTTTACTGCTCCCATGTCAGAGTGAGGCTGATGGGACAATGATAAGGAGAGGGTATCTCTGGGTCTCCAGGGTACCGATGGAAAAGACTCTGCAAGAGGGATGGTGTGTGTGTTCTTTTCTGCAGCCTTCCACCTCATCCCAAACGGCATTCTAGCATGCGCAAGGACAGAAATCAGGTTCAGGAAAGGACTTGGAGGGGGTGGGTGGGAGGGTTTCTACTCTCTTGTTTCTGCAGGAAGCCAGGAATTTATGTTAGTGGGGTGTGTCTGAGCATCTCAGGTTCTCAAAGGCAACCATTCTCATCCTTCCTAATCCTTTCCTGAGCGGGGAGCTGGGCTGGCTCTGTTTTTACCTCAATTCCCTCCTCCCCTTCCTAATCGCTCACTTAGAAGGAAGGGTCAGGAAAAGGACACACATGGGCACAATTACAGGAACTGACACCACTACAAACCAGTTCTTATTTGCAAAATCCACCCACTCTCTTGACCGGTCTCTACCAGGGGAAGAGGGCATCAGGGTCCCTTTGCCTGGACTTTGGGTGGGAGACAGGCAAAGGGCATTTCAGAATGCCTTTCCAAGACCAGGTGGTCATGCTGTGCTTAGGTGCTCTGTGAAGCAGGTGACATCCTTCAGCTCCCTGAGTTTTCCCTGCCACCTTCTGATGGAAAACTAGCCCTGCTTCTCAGACTTGGTAATGGAGGCTCAGAAGGGAGTGGTCACTACTCCAGAACACAGGAAGAATGAGAGAGAGCTGAGAGTGTTTGGGTCCGGACCATGCAGTCCCTGCCCCCGGTGTTCCTAGGAGTTTATCTCTCTGGGCCGGGTCTGTACAGCCCCGTCCCTCAGCATTGCAGGAAGCGGGTCTGCAAAAATCAAGGTGATTTACTCACAGACCACATCTTGACTCAGGCCCTGAAACTGCAACATCAGAAGGCCTGATTCCCCTTATCGGTACATACGTCCTTGGCTCCAACCCTATATATGTCCCACAGTCTCACTGCCAGGCTGTGACTTCCTTAACCTAACTCGTTGGGTCTTGGAACCTGCCCAGGAGCTCAAGATTCTCCCGTCCCTTTCTCTGCTCTCCCTGGAGAGCTCCCTGGAGCTCTCGCTCTGACCTAATAAAGGCACTCACGTTCTTTGTCTCAATTCTGCCTTTGTTTTGCATCTCAGTTTTCACCTCTCATCTTGGTGCTGAAGACCCGGGAGCAGCAGGAAAGGAGTTCTGTGCCACCCCAACTTCCCTCTTGTCGGAGCCCAGCCCTGTCTCCGCTCCCCTGAACCTCTGAGGTCTGTCTGAATAAGCAATATCTGGTCAGTATCTCTGTGTTTGTTTGTTCTGTCCCATCTGTCTTGTTTGTCATTCTGGACACTGAGGACCAGCAAACTCCTATGGGAACTCAGAGTCTCCGAAAGGAGTGCCAGGCAGGGGTTTATTCTACCCCTCCAGTGCTAAGAAGAGCTGGAGATAACTGCCTTTCCCTGAAAGCGGTGTGATGATAAGGGCAGTTTCTGGTGTTCATTTTTTTCCTCCATGTCTATCTTCTAGCATGTGGCTGCCAGCCCTCTACTTCCTGAGATTCCTGCTGCTAACAGGACTTCTGGCACTGAGCTTAATTAATCATTGCACCTTCTGACTGGACTAGAGTGCAAAGAGCATGTCTGAACTTTTTTCTACCTGTTCGTGTGTTTTGTGTTTGCAACTCTCTGGTGCTGTCTCTAAAATCTCCCACGTCCCTCTTTTCTCACTCTCAACAAAGTTCTTTGTCCTCCATTTTTACCGGCCATGTGGCCAGGCCCCTCCCTCTCCTTAACTCCCCGTGGTGCCACTCGCTGATCCAGGGTCTCTGTATGCTGGACAAAGCCGCAGACCTGCTCCAGGGAACCTTCCTGTTCTGGAGAGTCCGGGACTCTTCTGTGCGTCGCTAACTATAACTGGGATGCCTCTCAGGATTACCAGGCCATTTCCTGGGTTACTGGGCCATATCCTGACTGATGGTACAGACAGGGACAGGGACCAGGAGACGCCCTTCTCCTCTGCTCACTCCCCCTGCAGTTTCAGACACCATGGTAAATGCCCTGTCTAAGCCTCTCAAAGATAGCCCCATGGGATGCCTGCTGGCCAATCTCACCAAGCTGGACCTGGCTCCAGATATTATCTGTGTCTAGTTTTTTTCTGTAACCAAGTGTGGCCACAATACCAATTGGATGATGAGTCATGCAGGCCAGAAAATGGTTCTTTCAATTCTAACAGTTTCCATGACCTCAACAATTTTTGTCAGAAAACTCACAAAGTCCCATATGTTCAGACTTCTCCCTTTCTTCACTCTCGTCCCTCATTATCTACTGCCTGTCACTCTGCTCAAGTTCTTCTAATCCAAAACTCTCTTAACCAGGCTCCTGATAGTACTCCCCCTTGTATCTCTCCACTACCCCCTCAACTCCCAAAAGCTGAGGCAATTGTGTCCCTGACACTTATCCCTTCCCCAGAACTAAACCCATCAGACTTTCTAGAGTCTCTCTCTCTCTGTCTCCCATTCCCAGCTTCCTCCTTACTCAGCCTCCTCAGATACAACACCCACAGCCTCCCAAACCCCATAATTGTCATCATAAGAAGCGGCTAGGTGTTTTCTCACAGGATCCTACCACCTTTATTTAAAAGTTCCAGTGCCTTATTTAGGCTTACAACTTCACTTACCATAATATTCAAACTTGAAAATCTGAGGATAGCCCTCAGACTCCCATCTGGGAACTGGTAAACATCATATTTAAAGTTTTTAACATCCAGGACAACTTATGAATCCCAAGCATGCTAGAAGGCAAGCTGATAAAGTGACCAGATTTTAATATTGGTAAGGTGGGACACCATTGACCGGGTGTGTGTGTGTGAGGAAGGTAGAGGGGGTATATTTCCTTCCTGTTCTCCCACCGTTCCCTAGGTGGTCATGCATTAAATTGGGACTTTTTAAAAACACCGAGAGACATAGGAAACATTGTCTAAAATCAGGACTGTCCCACCAAAAGCAGGGCACCTGGTCACTTTAAATCCAAGCCTTGGTTGCTGCCCTGAGGCCAGCTGGAAGGAGGAGGTCAGAAGACCTCGGAAAGCAGCAACATCAGCTGTGACTCTGCCCACCCACTGCCAGAACTCTGCTTCAAATGTGGCCAGAAAGAGCCCCGGGCTAAGCATTGCCCATTAAACCTTGCCCATCATGCAGTCAGCAGGGCCACTGGAGCATATACTGCCCTTTGGCACCTAACCATGGAAGATCAGTCCCTCCAAACCTCAAACTGCCACCACCATTAACACTTCTCGGCCTGGTCACCGACGATGCCTGGAGATGACCCCAGTGGACCATCCCCTTCTCTCCTCCTCCCCTGCCCCCCCCCCCCACCCACACACACACTGAGCTCTGATGAGCCAGGGTAGTGATCAAGGCAGCAGGTAAGCTGGTTTCCTTTTCAGTGGACATGAGAGAGCCGTTTTTCAGTCCTCCGCCTTCTAAGGCCCAACTTCCCCTTTCCTGGTCTCCGTTATGGGAACTGATGGTCATCCCTCCTAACTTGTAGTCATCCCACCTTTAATGATGCTTTTTTCACCATCCCCCTTAACCCAGCTTGTCAACCTTCATTTGCCTTTAAAAAAATTCTAAGGCAAACGCAGACCAATTCCTTTAACCTTTCTCTCCCCCTGCTGCTGCTGTTTTGGCCTGTGCCCTACCTCCCACCACTCAGGGTTTGACTCTAAAACAAACACCAGAAGCCATTACATTCCTGAAAGTGGTCACAGCAGCCTTTATGCAATGCAGCAGAAATGACTTCTAGCAGACCTTTAACCCTTTGCTGACAGTTAATACAATGTTCATTTCAGTAAATGGTTCAGTCTAGGTGGAAACAGTAAGTTTCAGAAGGTCAGAGTAAGTTGCAAGCAATCAGGAAAAGAGTTGAATGGTTTATTATAGAATGTCTGGCTATGCCAGAATGCGAAAGAAATTTGAAAGTTTACGGAGAGCTGTTTGCTGAAAAGTTGCTGAGAGAGAAGTAAATATGTTCATAATTAAAAGGATTACATTGTGAAAAATGGGAAGGACATCAAGCTGATGGTTCTCCGGGAACATGGGGAAACAACAAAACAAACAAGGTCACCCACAGCCTAACTAATTCAAACCTGCCTCTCCCATCCCCTCCTTGTCACTGCCCAATGCTCAACCACAGCTGACCTGTTACTTAGCAAATTAGGATGAAGATGGCTTTTCTCTGCATGGAGTTCGCAGACTGTTACTCCCACTCCCACTCATTGGTGCAGACTCGCTCACTTGCATTCACGTGTCCACATGCCCACATCTGCACCGTAGCCGATGAAACTTAAAACAGTCAATGGAGCTCTCTTAGCTCCTATCATAGCCTGGATTATGTCACTCGTTGGGCCCTTGATAATTATCTTTTAACTTCTTCTATGTTTAAATTTTAGTAGGAACGAATGAAAAACACCTCCAACCTGACTGTCAACCAACTTTTGCTTCACCCCTAAGAGTCCACTACCAATTGATCCAAACCCCGAACCTTCCAACTCTCAGCTGTTCCCCTCATCACCCTATCTCAGCAGGAAGTGGTTAAGGAAAAGAACTCAACACCCATTATCACTAAGAATCTGGAAAGTTTGAGTCGGGTCTGGCCGTGCAGTCCCTGTCCCCTGTGTTCCAAGGAGCTTATTTCTCCAGGTCGGGTCTGTACAGTCCCTTCCTCCAGCATTCCAGGAAGCGGGTCTGCGAAAAACAAGATGATTTACTTACAGAACACATCCTGACTTAAACCCTGCAGCTGCAGCACTAAATGCCTCTTTCCCCTTATCATAAAGAGACCAGATTTTAAGTGGGACACCATTGACTGGGGAGAGAGGGGGGCCCTTGATTAAATATTTGGTCTATCTGGAGCAACAAAAATTTTCATAGAACCCCAAAATAGTATTGTAATATATTTATTTTAATTTTAAAATACCGTGGGATATTGTTAAGTTGTTAAAAAGCAGGACGTCTGGTCATGTTACTTCATCAGTACATATGTCCTTGGCTCAAACCCTATAAATATCCCACAGCCTCACTGCCAGGCACGATTCCCCTGATCTAACTTGTTGGGTCGCAGAACCCGCCCAGAAGCTCAAGATGCTCCTGTCCATTTCTCTGCTCTGCCTTTCCTCCCAGGAGCTCTTTCTGTTCTCTCACAAAGCCACTCTTACCCTGACATTTTTGGGTCTCAATTCTAAAGTCTAACTTCGCTCTGTGTCTCAGTTTTTGCCTCTCAGAGCGTCTCAGTCAGGTTGACCTGCCTTGAGCTTTGATAACCAGCCTGGCGGCCATCCTCCTGACCTCTACTCATGCTGACTCCAAGTGTGTCAGAATAGCACTGAGCCAGAGGACGTCCAGGGGCTGGTTTTCCAGCCCTTCCTTCCACGTCACTTCTGAGTAGACTTGAACCTGTACTCTGTCAGCGAGGAGCTGAGTGTGGTAGCTGCCTCACCAAGAGACTTCCTGTGTGTGTGTGTGTGTGTGTGTGTGTGTGTGTGTAGGTGGGACTTAGGTATGAACAGACTTTGGATGGCAGACTGAGAAGTTAACTCTTTGTTTTTTGTGCAGTGTTGCTGAGCAGTGGGTTTGAGGACACACAATGTTTAACTCTCAGTACAAACATTTTCCCCCAAATTTCATTGTGACTATATATATATGTGTGTATATATATATGTATTATATATATATGACCTTGGTGGTACAGATGATGAACTGTTCGGCTGCTAACGAAAAGGTTGGTTGCTTGTATCCACCTAGTGACTCGTCTGGTAGTTACATAATCTGTTGTCAATCTGAGAGGATTAAGAGTAAAGGGGTGGAGTTGGGTCTGTCAATCAGGTCGCAGCTCACTCGGAAGCGCCAAGGAGATAAAATAGCTGGCTGGAGGCAGGACAGACACTCACTTCCCATGAGACATTTCCATGGGTAGGGCATGTGGAGCGACGTCAGTGCCCTGAGCTGGAGGAGCCGCACTCATGGGAGCAGTGGTCAGGGAGTCCAGTGCTGTACTGCATTGTGCAGATCTGCTGCCAAACGCCCTCTTTAAAGAGCTAAAAAGAAAGATGTCACTTTGAAGACTAAAGTGAGCCAGGGTATTTTTAATCACCTCATATGCACGTGGAAGCAGGACAATGGATACGGAGCATGATCAAAGCCTTTGACTTAGGCTGCTGGTGAAGAATATTGACTGCATCCTAGCGGTAGATTGCCGGGTTGAAGGTTCAAACTCTTTGTTCCAAACTCAAGGTGTTGGCCAAACTCAGGATTCAGCGATCTTTGGGAGAAAGGTTATCTGTTAACAAAGATTTGCAGCCTCAGAAACCGTTCAAATTGGTGTTCTCTCTCTCTCTCTCTCTCTCACACACACACACAGAAGCTATAGCAAAACCCCAAATCTTGCTGTTGAGTTGATTCCAATTCATAGAGACCCCACGTGTGGCCTCTGGGGGTTTTGAACGATCAACCTTGGGGTTAGGAGATGAGAACCAACCATTTGCTCTACCCTGGGACTTGCCCTGTATAGCTGCCTCTCGTATGGGGTCTTGGTTACAGGACCCTTACCTCCTGAAGACACTGAAACCTAGCAGTCCTTGGTTACTTTTGAGTTTCTTCACCTACACCATCATCATTCAAATGCACCATCACTCAAATGCCAGTCTCCTGTATTCATTGGGTGACCATCACATGCGTAATAATGCGGTGATTGAGAAGAGCGAGGATTGGACCAGGTGCACTTGAGTCTTCAAAGTGACAACCTTGCTGGTCAGCGCTGTACAATGGTTGTTGGTAGCATGCTTATCCAATACAGTGGGTCGTTTGATTTCTTGGCAGATGCTTCCTTGGGTATTCGTTGGGGATTCAATCAAAATGAGATATATGACCATTTCAGTCTTTTTCCATTTATCATGGTGTTGTATATTGGGTCTGGATGTGAAGATTATTTCTTTACATAGAGTATTGATCCACATTGAAGACTCTCATCCTTGATCTCCATCAGCAAGTGCTTCAGAAGGCCCACTGGACATATGTGAACTTCTCCCCGAGTTCGACCCCCGCTATGAGAATCTTTGAGTGGCAGCATATGTGTGACTTAAGCATCGTTGCTATTTTCCATCAACGGGATTCCAGCTCACAGCAGCCCGATGTGACAGAGTTCAACTGCTCCATAGTTCTTTTTTCCCCTGGGGTTTCTAGGCCGTCAGCTTCGGGGGGCAGACCTCTGCCTTCCGTGGTTTTTCCTTCTGGGGCTGGCTGGGTTCTAACTGATGCCCTCTTTGGTTAGCAGCCTAACACTTAGCGTTGCACCAGCACGACTGGACCACGAAGTCCGCCGTCAGTGAGCACATTCTGACCCAGTGTGCGCTGACTTAGACTTTCTAAACCTTTCTGAGAGCAGATAGCCACGTCTTTCTGCAGAAAGGCGGACTCTGTAGCTAGCAGTCCAACCTTTACCCTGACAGCATCACCAGGGATCCTGACAATCAGGTCTCAGAACTCCTTAAACCATACTCAGTGCCTTCAAGTGGAGTCCGGCTCACAGCAGCCTTATACCAGAGTAGAACTGCCCTGTCGGTCTCTGAGACGTTAAATCTTCAGCAGGGCACATACATAGCCCTTTCTTTTGTTCCGGGCGTGGATGGTGGGTTCGAACCCTGGACCTTGTGATTAGCGGTTCACTGTCTAGCCTACGATGCCCCCAGCCACTGGGAGGGTTGTTGTTGCTCGGCGCTGTCAGGTTGGTTCTGGCTCGCGGCAACTCGATGTACCAGAGAAGGAAGCGCTGCGGTGTCCTGTCCCAGCCTTGAAGCTGTTGTTAGGGTCTGAGTCCATCACTGCGCTCATTGTGTTGGTTCATCTCCTCAACCTCCTTTCTGACCGCTCTCTGCTTCACCAAGCACAGCGCTGTTCTTTTCCAGGGACCAGTCTCCCGACAACACACCCAAAGTATGTGAGACCGAGCCTCACCAGCCTGGCCTCTAAGGAGCAATCTGGCCAGACTTTCCTCAAGACAGATTTCTTTGTTCTCTTGGGAGTCCAGGGTGCTTTCAACATTCTTCTCCAAGATTCTTCACCACAGGGCAGCCACACCGATTCTTTTTTGGTCTGCTTTATTGAGAGGCGATGGGAAATACCATGGCTTGGGGTAGGCACACCTTAGACCTCAAAGTCACTTTATTGCTTTTCAACACCTTCAAGTGGTCTCGGGCAGCAGATTTACCAGAGGTTCAGACTGAATTCAGAAGATGCGGAATAAGGAATATCATTGCTGATGCTGGCTAGGTCTTGGCTGAAAGCGGAGACTATCAGAAAGATGCTTACTTGTGTTTTCCTGACTGCCTGTGGATAATCTTAAGAGGGATGAGAATTCCAGAACACTTTATTGCTCTCATGTGAAACCTGTACACGGTTCAAGAGGCAGTTGCTTGACCAGAGAAAGGGAAGACTGCATGGCTTCAGGAAATGTGTATGTCAGGGCTGTATTTTCCCACTGTAGTTATTTGATCTGTGTGTTGAGCCAATGATCAAAGAAGCTGGATATTGGGATTGGACATTGGGATTGGAGGAAGGCGTATTAACAACCTACAACATGCAGTGACATAGCCTTGCTGGCTGAAAGTGAGGACGCTTTGAAGAGCTTGCTGATGAATATTAAAGATTGTAGCCTTCAATGCAATGTAAAGAAGGCCCAAATCCTTAGAACTGTATCAATAGGTAACATCATGCTAAAGGGAGAAAAGCCTGAATTTGTCAAGGACTTTGTCTTGCTTGAGCCTATGATCACTGTCGTGGAAGCAGCGGTCAGAGATCAAATGACACATTGCAGTGGGTAAATGTGCTGCACAAGACCACTGGGAACAGGTATGTCCAAATTACTCTGTAGGTGAACTGGTTTATACTCTACAGATGATCAAGATTCCCATTATCTTCACTACTTGACAGTTCTCAGTGCTTACATTTTGCCCATCTCATATTTATGGAATGATATCTACTTGTATTTTAATGACATGATTCATGTATGAGACAATTCAATGTTTTTTTACTTTATTAAAAAGTCATGCAACCAGAACGACAATACTTTTGGGATCATTTTCTTCATTCTTTGATTTGTGTCTTCTTGGTTTTAATGTGCCCTCCTTGCGGCCCACCCTCCCTCAGATGGCTATCTCATTGAGCATGTTACCTCTACACGGTCCTCTGTGAATTGCCCCTTATATATATTTTTCTTACTAGCTTATAACATAGTATGAACACTAATTCTTCATCGGATATATCTATATCGCCTATGTCTACCTAGACCTGGAGGCCCTGAGTGGTGTCAATGGCTAATACCCTTGAGTGATAACAGACATGTTGATATTTTGAGGTCATTCAGATGCACTTGAGAAGAAAGCCGTGGTGATCTACTTCTGATAAACCTGCATTAAGAAAACTCTAGGGAGGGACTGAGTCCTGGTGGCGTAGTGGTTGTGTGTGGGACTGCAGCCCACTGGGATGGAGGTTCAATTCCAGCTCCACGGAGCAAAGGCTGGGCCTCCTACTTCCACCACCTGAGGGCAGTGATTGCCAAAAAAAAAAAAAAAACCAAAACCAAAACAAAACAAAGACTCTAGGGAGAAAGCAGAGCTGAGACACAAATAGGTATATATACACACAACAATTCACTCTTGTTTTCAACAATATGGTTTTTGCCTATTTCTTTGTTTTGGGTCTTCTGATGCCTGCTATCTGGTCCAGACAACACAGACTGGTGTGCTTCCTCCGTGTGGGCTTGTTGCTTCTCTGCTAGATGGTCACTTATTTAAGTCCAAGTCTTTAAGACCCCAGATGCTATATCTTTTGATAACTGGGCACTATCCTTTTTCTTCCCCCCCCCTCCCCTCTGGTCCCCCTCTATCCTCTTTCTTTTCTTTTCCTTTTTTTTGGGGGGGGGGCATCACTGCCTCTGGTGGTCGTGGGTGCTACACAGTGCTGCTCCTGAGAGCCGCCGCTGGATTTGAACCTTCAAGCCCGTGGGCTGCAGTCCCGCACTCAACCACTGATGCCACCGGGGCTCAGCCCCTCTATCCTCTTTCTTTACATTTGTTTATGTACCCATTTTGTTTTACAGCGATCATGCGGGGAGGGTGGCACTTTGTTTTGTTGATCTGCGGAAGCAACATTCGAGCCCCTGCAGATGGTGTGCAGGGTGGTGTGCCAGGCTGCCAATGCTGTTTGCAAAAGCTCAAGGTGGCTGGGCTGTGTTAGACTAATCAACAGTTCACCTGTCTGTCTCTTCACATCGATTTAGTGTCTTCTACAAGTAGATATTCGATCCACGTCTCTCTCATTTCCTCTGAAGCCCAGGGCTCAAGGATTATCACCCTTACCTGTTGCATTCCATCTCTGATGTCTTTGTTGTAGGGGGTCTGTTGTTGCAGCATGTCTGTAGTCTTGCCGGAACGCTCCACTATCTTTTAATTTCATTTCCAACATTTTTTTGGAAGCGCCTTCACAGACGCACAGACTCTCCAGGAGTCAGGAGGGACTCAATGGCAACCAGTGATGCCAACAATAACCTTCAGTCGGGAGTGCCCCCGGAATGCACATGCGAGGGAGATGGCGACCGCCTTAGCACGCCTCCTGCTGACGATCGCGTCACTGCTATGATATGTGGGGGAGGAAGCCCCGACGGGGCGGCAGCTCCCCTTGGGCCGCTAGCCGTGAGTTGGGCGGTGGGACACATACAATGAAATGGAGCTTCACTACATGTGGGGAGGAGCCCTGCCGTCAGATTGGTTCCATGCTGGGCCGCTAAGTGCAGGGTCAGCTGTTTGAATCCAGAGCTGCCTCTTGGGAGAAAGAGGAGGCTTTCCCAGTCCCGGTGAAGAGTCAGAGCCTCACAGGGGCCGTTCTATGCTGTCCCGTAAATTCCCATGCGTCATGACCAGTCACCCAACAACCTTTGTGGTGATGCTCATGATTTGGCGCTGGCATTCGGGTCTCACCCAGTGGAGGTTGAGCCAACACCAACTCACAGACTCCTCGTGCATGCGGGAGCAGGACTGTCCTCTGCGGGGTTCAAGCGGTCAGAGCTTCTGAGGTGCCTGCAGCGCAGTGGGTCATGCAACGTGACTCTTCCAGTCAGCGTCCTTGTCATTCCCACAAACGACTATTTCCTGTCGGGGTTGGTTAAGAGAGGGTGGGGGAAAGACACGGATACGATGAGGAGATTTTATTGTGGGTGTTCACAGGGCCCGCCGGCGTGGCCATCTTGCTGGGTATAAAAGAGCTGTCTCAGAAGCAGGAAGGTGGGATCTCCCTGCCATCCAGAGAGAAGAGCCTCGAGTGGAGCGCTGCCTTTGCAGTCCAAGGTCCCTTCCTCGGTCTAGGAAGAGAAGTGGCCACAGCACAGCCAAAGCCTGAGATGGAGGGGTGGGCTCCCTGGCCCAGAGAGTAAGGAACCTGCGTGCCTTGGTGCAGGAGACTTGGTTGCAGAGTGAGGTGCCGCCAAGCGATTAATCGGGGAGCTCGGTTTGCTGACCCACAGAGTTAGAGCTCAGTGTCTTAGGGCTGAAGCCTATGGCGCAGTAGGGGGCAACCTGGGCTTCTATCAGCAGCACCATCATGTTGCTAAAATGGAGCAGAGGACAAAGGACTGTACAGCTGAGAGGCGAAGGTTATGAAAGAGGCGTGCCTGCAGCCATGACCGAGGAGAGGTTTTCCTGATCAAATAGCTGTGTCCTGAGTGATGGTGAGCCTGCTAACCTTCCTGATAAGTCTCCTAATTGTGAGTATGGTCTGTGAAGTCTGTGTAGCCACTGTCATGAATGATTAAACCCACCTGAAGAAGTAAAGCATGCTGGAGGAGGGACATTTGACATCAGAACTGGTAATAGGATTGGAGGGTTGCAAACATGCCAGATCGCCAAACAAAAAACCAAGCTCACTGCCATCAAGACTATACCAACTCAGCGACCCTAGAGAACAGGGTAGGACTACCTCGGTCCCTTTGAGTTTCTGAGGCTGTTACTGTTTATGGGAGTGGAACACCTCCTTTTTCTCCCTGGGAGCGATGGGTGGTTTTGAACTGCCAACCTTACTGATCACAGCCCAACATGTAACCACTCCACCACCAGGATTCCTTTGCCTGATCTCAGCCTTGTAGAAACCCAGTGTTGGGCTGATGCTGATGTGGACTTAGATTCTTCTTTCCCTCTGCAATGCTAGAGGAGGTCAGAAACCACCCCTGTGTCTTTGGGGTGGACTTGAACCTCTAAGCTTGAAGTGTGTGTGAGTAGTTTGCATCATACATGGGCTCCTAAGAGCTGCCTAGCTACACAGAGAACTATCTGGGTTCACGTTGACTCACTAGGTAGAAGCTTAGGGCACAACTGAAAAATTGTTTCCCAATCTGTCAGGCTTATGCCTGCCTCATCATCACCAGCGTGCCACCATTGTGGTTTTCTTTTTCTTTCTTTCTTTTTTTGGGGGGCATCACTGCCCTCTGGTGGGAGTGGGAGGCCCAGCCTTGCTCCTGGAGAGCTGCTGCTGGATTTGAACCACCCATCCAGTGGGCCGCAGCCCTGTACTCAACCACTATGCCACCGGGGCTCAGCCCCATTGTGGTTTTCTTATCGATTCATTTCACCTCGGGTGAGATTGTTAAGGCTTACTGTGCCAACCTGGCCAATAAACACATGTTAACTAAGGGTGGAGAGATAAGGGCTCGGTGAGCCTCGCCTTTCTAGTTTTTGGGTCTTCTGCTCTTTGATGGTCAGACCAGGGTGCAGTTGCCTTAGCCAGTTCCCTGCTTCAGCTGGCAAGACTCATTTCCTGCAAGACATCCCTGAGGAGAAGCCACATGGACCTACCCCAGTGCAGCCCTGGGTGCTGGAGCAGCCGTGTGGAGACCCCTGTCAGCGCTGAGATGCTGACACATCCACCAATTCGGCTTTCCTCCTGCAGTTGGCGGTCATGGCGTGTGCTTTGTGAAAAGGAGGAGGACTTTGTAGATTGGTGTCGGACATATGGGCGAATGTTAGACTTATGAGCTTGGACTAGACTGGCTTGGGATGCTGTCTTAATGTACACTTACCCTTTACACAAAACTCTCTCATAGACATATGCGTTTCTGTGCATTTGTTTCCCTGGTTTACCCAGACGAGCACGTGGCGTCTCTCAGGTGCTCCAGGCTCCCCGAAGCCTGAGGTCTTCCTCCAGCGATTGGTTCTTCCTAAGGTCATGGACAAGGCAAGGGGGATGTGTGTGAGCCAGACCATCTCCATTGGCTGTTGTTTGAAGTCGATCCCCAGGCCCACTCTCCTAGTCACCGTGTGTCTGGAAGCGAACCCGCCCACGCCATCCTGGGCCCTGCTGATGTTTGACGTAGCGGAGGCGTCGTTTCCAGCAGCAACTCGCCAATCACCGTGGTAGGACACACTGAGCCAGGTGTTGGGATTGCTACCTGGGCCTCCACTAATTTTTTGCAGGATATTTGCTAAGCGAGGAGTGGCCCTTCAGAGTGGCACTGGGCACAGGCAACACCGGTTTGCACAGGGGTGCAAACGTGGTTGGGAGGAGACTCCTTCCAGCACCCGCTGCGATGTCTGTATTCATGCCCACTCGCTGGGTTAGTTCTGGGATTATGGTGATCCAATGTCCCACCCCCACTCCCAAAGTGGGGCAGAGGTCTGGTAGTCAGTCAGCGTCACACCCTGCTCTCCTAAGCGTCCTCTAGGAGCCGTGGGTCTGCAGAGCCAGCTGAATCCAGTCAATTCCTCCCTCATATGAAGTGGGTGGGAAAGAACTTTGTCTTGTGCTGGAAAGAAATTGCACCTTTTTAAGATATGCTCTGGGGTGAACTTAAATTGTGGTCTGGGTGAAAGTTTACGGAACCAATAAGTTTTCCAATAAAACCAATATAAAACCAATAAGTTTTATACATCGATACATTTGTGTTGTAACTTTCGCTGCAGTTTCCTCAATGCGACAGAACTCTTCTCAAGTCCTCTCTGGGTTCTCTGTGTCCATCTATCCTTCCTTCCTGCCCCTCCTGGGTTTTGTTTTGGAGCAAATGGTTTCTGTCATAGATGGTTAATTGTTCTGAAGTGCACGGTTCCTCCAGAGTGTGGGTATGCTCGCTTTGTAGACCGGTCTCTTGTTGAGCTGCAGTGTGATTCTACATGTGAGAACATGTTATGGACCTGACAGCAGTGAGGTTCTGGATGATCCATGCTTTGACACATAGCATCAACACCGGAGAATTAGGATCTGAGAGTCTTATTGGGGAGAAGACGTAAAAAGTGAAACTGTCTGCTTCTGTAGGGTCTGGTGACCTCCCCTGGAGAGGTCGTTGCTTTTGGATGACCCTGTTATTTGAGCTGAGTTATCACCTGAGGCCTTGGTGGACACGAAGGACAGAGGCCAGCAGAAGCCTCTTCTGTGATCCCAGGTCAACACTCCTCTGTTGCAAGTCATAGAAACTCTTTGGACCTGTTATCAGGAGAGACCAGTCCCAGAGAAGGACTTCATGCGTGGTCAGGTAGGGG
>PVJH01020024.1:25734-35782 GCA_004026705.1 Nesogale talazaci | reverse complement strand
TCTGTTCACGGCTAGCTTGCTCACTGGTAATGTCAGCCCCAGCCAGGAGACACAGGGGTTTATCTGCCTTGTTCGAGTCACAGTCCCAAACTACCCCCGTGCCAGACTCATGCCACCACCCTGACATCCAGTTCCTCGTGTGTGGGGACACCCCAACCATCAAGTTATTTTTGTGGCTACTTCACCACTGTCATTTTGCTACTGTGATGAGTCGAGCTACCCCTGTGGAAGGGTCATTGCGACACCCAAAGGGGTCACAAACAAATGGCTTACACGAATGGAGATGATGAACCCTCTCAGGCCTTGGTCCCCTCCCTGAGGTCAGCACCCGCCCCGCCCAGCCAGGGCCTTACCTGTTCCAGGGACACAGGGTGCTTGATGTAGACATTGGTCTGGATGTCCTTGGCAGGGAGCCGTTCCAGCTCCGTGTGAAACTCTGCCACCCGGTTCTGGGACAGCAGGAAGAGGAGGTTGAGGCCCAGCAGCTGGTGCATGTAGGCGGACTCGGGGAGCTGCTCCCTGTGGGCCAGGGCCGGAGAGTCAAGAGGAGGCGTGCGGAGGGGCGGCCCTGCGAGCACCCCAGCCAGCTCGCTCCAGGGCCAGAGACACACACCTCCCTTCAGTCCACAGCTTCAGTCTCTGCCCACCGGCCTGTGGGTTGGGTCTCACCCTGGCATCCAGTATCCAGTGGTGAGTTTACATGAATGTCATCCAAGGGACGTGAACAGCCCTGGGCCAGGCCCCCATCTGGGAGAAAGAGCTACAGCCTCAAACGCACGGGCATGCCCTACAGGGTCACCATGTGTTGGCACGGGCTTGATGGCAGCAGCAAAGGCCCCATCAACACTGTAGCTAAGGTCCTGATGATCTTAGGCTCTTAGGAACTAGAATCTGCCCCACTTTAAGGGGGAAAGGGAAGGTCACAGAAGCGAGGTCATTTGCCCAAAGCCACATAACCAGGAAAAGGAAAAGCCCCCTTCAAAACCCAGGTTTGTGTGACTCCCAAGGTCAATCTATTGTGACACTGGGTGACACTGGGCTCTCTGCAACACGCCTCAGGAGAGGCCCTGCTCTCAGCCTGTGCCTTGGCCTTTCGAAGGCGCCTAGTCCAGAGGGAGGGACTGGGCCCGGATGGCACAGGTGCAGACAGCGGGCAGGCAGGTGTTGGGGGGCCTGGCAGAGAGCCTGACCCAGAGTCCTGACCGCCTGAAAAGGGAAGCAGTAAGAACCAATTTGGGTCCTACTGGATACTGGGTGTGTGTGTGTGTGTCTGCAAGCACGCGTGAGCCATGTGGCCAGAGCAGGTAAATAGTCATGGTGGGTCCAGGAAGGAGTAGGGAGGCACAGAAGTGGATGCTGTTCCAGGGCCTCCAGGTCAGGTCCTTGAACCCACAGCTTTGGGGGTGGAGGAGAAGAACTCCAGGCAGAGGCAGCGGGGAGTCCCTAGTGGCTGGGGCACCAGGGGATTCAGAGCTGCCACCTGACCACCCCCCAATCCCCCAACAGGGGCAGGTCCCTCCTCACTTGTAATCAAAGTAATAGCACTTGAGCTGGGCCATGTAGCGCTCGAAGGAAGGGATGTCCTTGCGCAGGATGCTCCACTGGGCCCCGATCTCCAGGATGTCACCTGGGGGTGAGAGTGAGCTCTCAGGGGGTGAGGGGGGTTTCTCCCCACCACCTCGCCTGCTGCCACTCCGGCCATAAGCCCCAGCCCCTTGGCCCGGCTGACACTCACGGGCCAGGATGAGCTGCTGTTTGGTCAGCTTGGTCCCTGTGGTGGGCAGGAAGTTGAGCTCCAGCAAAACCAGCTGTCGGGGAGGGGCAAAAGGAAAGATGATGGAATCGGCCTTCAGTGGGCCTTGCTTAAGCACGCAGGGCAGAGGCGCCTGTCCGGGTCCCTGACTCAGCTGCTTGTCAGAGAAGCGTCCGTCCCAGGGCAGAACCCGTAATTAAGAGGGCTCGGATCATAAACACTGGCAAGGAAACAGCGGAGACCTCTGGGGTCTGAGCCAGGGGACCCGTGACGGTGAGCGCCGCCAGCACCGTCAGTTCAGGATGGCCCCGCCTTCCCCAGCTACCCTCACTCCCAAACCTACGCTCCCAGGGGTCTCCCCAACACACAGCCCAACCCAGGCGATCTGACGCACACCCGACCGCGCAGCCTGGGCAAGCAGGCTCCATCCCACGCTGGCCAGGGTCACTGGCTGCCCGGCGGGCTCTCCAGCAGGTCGGCGGCTCCAACACCGGCCGCTCCAGGAGAGGGAAATAAGGGGTTACTGTCCCGGACACCCCAGGGGGCAGTTCCACCTTGTCCCAGAATGGACTGGGAGGCCGGGCGTTTGGCTCAGCTCCTCGGAAAAGCACTTCTAGAGCTGGTCGTGCCCAAACCCTCTGACCTCAACGGGGACCGGGCTTCCCCACACTCTCGCGGCCTCCTTCTTACCTCACGGGGGTCCCTTTATTAAGGCCCACCGCGCAAGAGCCAAGTCACTCGGGGGCGGGGCCACCAGTATGAAGTGTCACTACTGTCCCACAACCGGTCAGCCCTCTCCCGCTCGGTCTCCTGGGCCCTGCAGTCTCTGCCCGGATTCCTCCAAGCTTAGGAACGCCTTTGGGGCAGCAGGGCCGGGCTCCCCATTCCCTCGCTCTCCCACCCCCACCCCCGACGGGCTGGATTTCAGTTCCAGGTCCGCTGACGACGGACCGACTGCCCTTTTAACAGGATCCATCCCACCGCCTCTGTGGCCGGCCGGCCGGCCGGGTTCCTCTCCGCTCTCGATCGGTTAAAGCCAGAACGCCTCGACCCTCAACGCCCGGGTCCCCACGGCGGGCCCGCGTTGAGGCCGTTCCAGGACGCTCAGCCTCGAGCCCGGCCAGCGCCACGCGGCCCCGTCCCAAGACGCTCGCCCGGCGCGCCGGGGTCCCGCTTGGCCCGGCCGGGCGGGATCCGTGCGCGCGTGGGCCCGCCGCTCCTACCTTGAGACGGCCGAGCTCCTCCCCGCACTTGCTAAGGTTGGGGCTTTTGCGGTTCCACTCGCCCTTGAGCTGCTCGTACATGCCAGCCGCGGCCTGCAGGACCGCGCCGGGGGCCACCGCGGGGCCCGCGCTCGACACGCCCGGCGCTCCGTTCACCGCCGCGGCCGCCATCTTCCGTGATGCGGCACTTTGCCGGCCTGCTTTACGGCAAGGCCGCCGGCCCGGCGGAAGTGCGGCTGGGAGGCGGGGCCGGGGCCGGGGCGGGGCGGGGCCGGCCGCGCACCGCCTGTCCCCGCCCACCAGCGCGAGCCCTCCGCGCCTCTGGGGCGGGGCCTGCGCCGCGCGGCCCGGAAGGAGCACAGCAGGCTCCGCCTCCGGTGCTGCCCGGAAATGGGCGCCTGCTCTTGCCGACCACAGCCGCGGCGGTAACCCCGGCCTCAGTAGTTACTGTGGCTGCGCTGGCTTCGGCTGTCCACTAGAGGGGCGCCCCATAAGGTTCCACCTTCACGACAGCTCCTCTAAACCCAAAGGGGGTGGTGTGGAGTCAGGATGGACACCTGTTGGCCATCTTCTTCCCCCTCCCCCCTTCCAGTTGGGTTTTAATCCAAATCCAACTGCTATTAACAAGGACAACAACTGACAAAATGGACGACTTAAAAATGAACTATATTGAAAAAAAAAAAAAGAACTATATTGGAGGGGTGTACGTTAAGAGATACTCTTACTGAATTAATTTAATGGTAGGGGCTCCAACCCCGTAGAATATGGTGCTCAGGGTGGCTATTCCAGAAACAAAAGGGGAAAAATAAGAATATAGATAAATAAAAATTAACCAAATAAAATGTTTTTTGGGGGGAGAGGGGTTGTTTTGTATTTTAAAGGGAGAGAAAGAGGGGACCCAGTCGTAGAAACCCCCCCGGAGTCCTCACCCCTCATGTCTAGACACTGGTTTGCGTAGTTTTGCAAAGGGGAACTGAAGGGGAAGTGGATGTGGATTCTTGAGCAATGTACAAATTTACAAGTTTCCTACTCCCACCACCTGAGGGCAGTGATGCAAAAAAAAAGAAAAAGAAAACAAATTTACAAGTTCGTTTCAAACAAATCACACAAATTAAATATATTTGTTCATCAAAATACTACCTGGCAACACTCCATGGCCTTTTGGTTAAAATCAGGTGGAGTCAGAGACTGTCACAAAGGTGAGTAGTCTCCAGAGGGCAAAGTTTGGGGGCACTAAATCCAAAAGTTATACTTCCACAGCTTAACAAGAGCAAAAGGACCCAAAGGACCCAGTTCATTTGAACACTTAGCATCCTTCCTAGCCACTATCCCTCCCTGCCCTCGAGCCCCTTCTCACTCCGAGGCTCCCTGGAGGACAGAGTGGGATGACCCCATGAGCTTCTGAGACTGAACTCGTCTGTGCCGGTGGGAAGCCTCATCTTTTCCCATGAAGCAGGTGGGGTCCTGAACTGATCTTGGGGTTAGCAGTCCAATACGTAATCAATCTACGTCATCACCGGGGCTCCCCTAAGATCTCTTTAAAGTCTGAAAAAAACAAAGCTGTCTCTTTGATGAGTAGCACGTGCCCCTCCTGAGCCCAGCTTTTTAAATTGCCTCATGTGCATGAGCACACAGGACCATGACACAGGAAGAGTCAAAAGGACGTGGCATGCCTTTAAGCTAATATTGTTATTAGTGACCAGATTTTAGGCGGACACCATTGACCTGGGGGGCAGGGAGGGGGTACTTGATTAAAAACTTGGTCTAGGGCTGAGCCCCTGTGGCGTAGTGGTTGTGCGCAGGACTGGGGCCCACTGGGTTGGAGGTTCAATTCCAGCTCCCAGGAGCAAAGGCTGGGCCTCCTACTCCCACCACCTGAGGGCAGTGATGCCTAAAAAACAAAATTTAAAAAAAACAAAACTTGGTCTATGGCGGCTTCCCTGGCCAAACTTTCAAGGCCTCGAGACCACCTCAAGACCTGCCTGAACGCCCACCGAGGGACCCTGAATAGCAACAAGGGAGGAGGTTGGGCATCTCTTCCTGTTTCGTTTTTTGTTTTAATCTTTTCTCTCTCCCTCTTGTTCATTGGCTTCCCTAGTTATTTGGGGTTCCTAGTAGGAGCTCCTATTCTGTGGAATTCTTTTATTTTTAATCATTTTATTGGGGACTCATACATCACTTGTCACAATACATATACACATATACTGTGCCAAGCCCCTTCGCGTTTGGGCTGGGGTTGCACCAGGCAGCCCCCCGGACTAGGCAGCCCCAGGCACCCTTTTGCTCCAGCCTCACAAGAAGGAGATGAAAACCTGCTGAACTTTGTAGCCCTGCCTCTGGCAGCTCACAGAGCTCATCTCCCCAAGGCCATCCCCATCCCCATCACAGAACTCATCTCTCAGGACCGGGTCTGTACAGTCTCTTCCCTCAGAGTTCCAGGAGGCGGATCTGTGTTCTCACAAACCATAGCCTGACTCAGACCCTGCAGCTGCACCATCAGGAAGCCTCATCCTCCTTATTGGTACATGTGTCCTTGGCTCAAGCCTTATATATGTCTCACTGCCAGGCGTGGCTTCCCTGGCCTAACTCTTGGGCCTCGGAACCACGCAGGAGCTCAAGATGCTCCTGTCCCTCTCTCTGCTGTCTCTTCCCTTCCCCAAAGTCCTTCTCTACCTCCAGTAACGCTGTCTCTTTGCCTTTCATCCCTAACTGACCTCTGTCTCCTCTCTGCGGCTCCGTCTCAACCTTTCACTTCGCCTGCCTGCTGTTCTCATCATTCTCCAAATCTCTGCTTTTCCACTTGAGCCCTTGATGTCAGCTTCCTCTCCCCGTGCCCCCCTGCCCTACTTTACTTTATAAATTATTATTATTTTGCCATATCTTGCATTGTCTGACGTCTCCCCTTGCCCACTCCTCCAATGACCGTGCTCCAGATCGGAGGCTATGTGTCGAGCCCTGTGATTGACTCCCCCTCTCTACCCCACCTTCCCTCCACCCATCCAGTAACTCCACTCTCACTACTGGTCTTGAGGGGTTCATCTGTCCTGGCCTCCCCGAATTTCCAGCTCCCATCTGTCCCAGTGTACCTCTTCCAGTCCAGCTGGAAATGGAAGGTGGAACTGGGATCATGACAGTTGGGGAGGGGGTGGTGTGGGGAGAGCCTTCAAGAACTGGAGGAAAGTTGTTTACTTGACTGCACCCTGACTGGCCCATTTCCTCCCCGTGACTCCTCTGTAAAGTGGTGTCCAATTGTGTCTGTGGAAATCTTTTCTGGGATTACTGCCTTTTTTTTTTAAATCATTTGTTTGGGGGCTCATACAGCTCTTATCACAATCCGTCCGTCCATCCATCCATCCATCGTGTCAAGCACATTTGTACGTTTGTTACCCTCCTCATTCTCTAAACATTTTCTTTCTACTTGAGCCCTTGGGATCAGCTCCTCATTCCCACCCCAGCCCCCCCTCCCTCATGAGCCCTTGGTCATTTATGATTTATTATTTTTTCAGGTAATTGATGGCTCTCTTCGCCCACTTTTCTGTTGTCTCCCCCCTTAGGAGGGGGTTGTAGGTTGATCATTGTAATTAGTCCCCCTTTCTCCTCCACCTTCCCCTTCCCCTCCAGGTATGGCTACTCTCCTTCTTGGTCCTGAGGGGCTTATCTGTCCTGGATTCCCTGTGTTTCTAGCTCTGATCTGTACCAGTGTGCATGCTCTGGTGTAGCCGGATTTATAAGGTAGAATTTAGGTCATGATAGTGAGGGGAGAAAGGATTAAAGAACTAGAGGTAAGGGCTGAGCCCCGGTGGCGTAAGTGGTTGAGTGCAGGACTGCAGCCCAAGGGCTTGGCGGTTCAAATCCAGCGGTGGCTCTAAAGGAGCAGCGCTGTGTGGCTCCCACGACCACCAGAGGCAGTGATGCCCCCCCCCCAAAAAAAAAAGAACGAGAGGTAAACTGTATCAACAGTGCTATACTGCACCCTGACTGCCTTGTCTCTCCCTTATGACCCTTCTGTGAAGGAGTGTCCAGTTGTCTACAGAGGGGCTTTGGGCCTCCACTCCACACACCTCATTCACATCGAAATGATTTTGTTCTGGGTCCTCAATGCCCATTGACACTCACTGCCTTTCCTCTCGCACGTCACTGAGGGGGCGGAGCAGTCATTCCGAGAGTGCAAGGTCTTTGGTACAGGGCTGTGGTGTGGTGAGTGGTGACGAGCCGCTCCATCCTCAGGAGAAAGATGGGACTTTGTGCTACCGTCCACAGGCCCGTCTTGGGGCATGGCCGGGCAGTCCTGCCTGCCCTGGAGGTGGCTGAGTCGGCTGCACAGGATGGCCAGACAGAACGGATTGGGTTGGCGAGCCCAGTAATGCAGGTGTTCCCTTGGAGTAATGGAGGTGTTCCCTGAGAGCCAAAAGCCACAGCTCGGTCAAAGCCACGCATGCGTCCGTCCGTGCAGGCGGACAGCTCAGATGCACAGACATCCTCGCACCGTCAGAAGAGCATGTTCAAAACGTCGGCCTGGAGCAGCCCAGCCTGAGCCCAGAGGCCCAGAGACGGGGGCAGGGAGACCAGGGACAGAGCAAAGGAGCCAGGCCGCAGCCAGAGGCCAGAGCAAGGAAATCAGGAAGCGCAGGTGGGCTTCCCGATCCCGGGGGCGGAGGCTAAGGGTCTATGTTGCTAAGAGAAAGGGGAGAGGGACGTGTCTGGTGGCCTAGGAGAGTAAATCCTTACCACTTACAGAACCCGACTTGTGGTAACCTACCAGCTTCCTTACTAACCCGCCATTACCGAGGTCTTCGTGGCCATTGAAATGAATCAATGAATCGGAGCTGTCCGATCAGGACAAAAAGGGTGGAGGGGAGGCAGGCCTGGGCCCTGCCCAGGGGACCCAGGGGAGGTCAGATATGGTCCTCCCCTCCACCCCACCTCTGCAATCTGATATGGTTTATCCTAATGTTTTTTATAGCGCAAGAGGTCAGGGGTGACGTTCCCCGATCATCGCTTTGTGTTCAAGAGTGGATGGTACCCAGGCACACCCTGGATGGGGCGGTCCTCCGTCTGCTCCTTGACCTCTCCTCGACCTCTCCTCCGTGGACTGCGGCCTTCGACTCGACCAAGCCAACGCCCACCATCCAGCCCATGCTTGATCCTCCCTCCCTGGCCCTCCCACGTTGGCAACCCCCAAAGCCCGTTCCTTTTGCTGTGCCTATCTTTATCTGGCTTCATTTGTTCTCCCCTTATAACAGTGGTCTCATACCATGGTTGTCCTTTTGTGGTTAGTCAGTTTCACTCAGCGGAACATTAACCTGTTATATTCCAGAGTCCTCGATGATGGTCTTCTGTTCTACACCAGCCACGACCGGAGGCTCCCATGACAGGGGGTGGGTTTTGGGGGGTCAGATTTCAATAGGAGCCCTCCCTGGTGGCAGTTTAAGCCCTCCAGCCGTTCCTGGGGAGAGAGACGTGGCTGTGAGCACCCCCCGTGGCAGCCCTCCTCTGTCCCTCGTGTGACTGAGCCGGAATCCCCCACATCGTGTGAGTGGGGTCCTGAGTCCCATTGCAGAACGTTGATTGTGCTCATCAAGACCAACTTTGTGTTGGCTGAGCCCCGGTGGCGTAGTGGTTGTGCGCGGGACTGCGGCCCACTGGGATGGAGGTTCAATTCCAGCAGTGGGGCTGGGCCTCCTACTCCCACCACCGGAGAGCAGTGATGCCCCCCCCAAAAATATATATATATATTTTTTTTTCCTCGGGCTGAGCCCCGGTGGCGTAGTGGTTGAGCGCGGGACTGCGGCCCACTGGGATGGAGGTTCGATTCCAGCTCCACAGAGCAAAGGCCGGGCCTCCTACTCCCACCACCAGAGGGCAGTGATGCCCCCCCTCCCAAAAAAAAAAAACCAAGACCAACTTAGGGGCTTAACGCCCCTAAGGCCACTCCCATTCCTGTCCCTCTTGCTTCCCACTATTGTCTGCAACATGGGACTTGCTCCCCCTCGTAAAAAGGTCGTCTTGGAAGCTCACAGGGGCAGTTCTACCCGGTCGCACAGGATGGCTGTCAGTGGGCAGTGAGTTTGGGTTTGGGAAGTCTGGAAATCTAAACAATTTGTTTTCCCACTCCCAAGGGTGGCCAAGTCATCAGTTTGACCAAACTATAGAACTCACTGGTTGAGGAAGAAACCTTCTAAAGGAAATGGATGGAGGCTGGAAGGCTTCTTTGAACTTTTGCCTCTTCTTTCTGGCAGGAAGGCAGGGAAGCCTCCACATGCCACTGCTCCGTCACACGCTTTGCGTGGCTGCGGGCACAGGAGAGCAGATGCGGCCGCTGAGCGGAGGGGGCCTGGCCTGCCCGAGCCCGGCTGCTGACGTCTGTGTGAGTTCTGAGGCAGGTTGGGCCAGCCTCGGAGGACTTGGCTTCAGCCAGGGGCCATCCGGATATTTATAACACCGTTCACGAACCACACACAATTGTCAGCTGAGAACTTTGCCTGCGGCATTTGGCCCAACAACGAACGGACTCTTAAGGGGATCCTGGAACTGCCTCTCTGCGGGGATGTGGGCCTTGCATGGCCTTAGGCTTCATCGTGCTCACGTGGGACTCAGCCAAGGAGCAGGAGGCAGGGGTGCAAGCAGGGTGGATGCAGCCTCACTGAAAGCGTGAACCCCACCCCCCAGAGACCCTCAGCGGCGCTGGCACAAGGGTTTATTTGCGTGAAGATCCGGTCTAAACCAACAGGGAGAAGGGGCTTGGGGCCGGGGCGTTTGTGGCCGCTCCCAGGGCTGATGCGGGAGGTGGGAAGGAGGGGCGAGGCTGGGTGGGTAGCGACTCAGCTCTGGACCCTCTTTTCCAGGGTCCGTTCGGAGGGCTCCCGGCCCTTCTCAGCTCCTTTGTTGCTGGACTTGGAGGGCTGCTGCCGCAGGCTGGTGCCCCCGGAGACGTAGCTGTAGTAGGAGTCGGAGGCGATGATGTTGTGGATCTTCCAGCGCAGGTCCACATAGGCCTTGACCATGCGGGGCCACAGGAAGCACATGACCAGGTAGAAGATCACCAGGCCCAGCGAGACGCTGGCCGACAGCT